>CAWTZC010002248.1:0-26144 GCA_963919715.1 Microtus obscurus
TTTCACTCTCTTTTACTCTGTTTCTTTTTTTTTTTTTCAAGACAGTTTATTTCCAAATGGGTCACAACATTAGCTTTTGGCCCATTCTGCCAAATGTACAAGCTACAAATGCTTGCTTAGCAGCTGAGGGGCACACGTTAGTATGTCTAAAAAAAGTGATAAAAATCCATATAAAACAAAATATTCAAAGTTTCCTAGGAACACCGGTAAGTGTGACCCATCTCCTAGCATTCCACACTGCATCCGTGCCAACCCTAATCTTACAAAGACATTCCAAAACTAGCCGGTAATTAAGTTAAATGGTCCCCCCAGATCCCTTAATTCAAGCTAAACCTGCAGGTAAGAGCTACAAGAATGGCATCTACACATTGATACTAGTGGAAGCAGGCTGCTGGGTGACGGTCCATCCCGCTCTCCTGGGCACAGGACATGGGCAGAGTGCCAACATCCTGCTCCTCCACTTCTGGTGGGAAGCCATGGCTCTGGATTTGCTTCATGAGTTGCCACATTGGCCTCGACATTACATAGTAGATAGAAGGCCTCTGGAACCCATTGAAAGTAGGCACAGCAGCAACAGTGTATGCACCAATGTTCTCAAAGAGCATCCAATCACCCACATGCATTTCAGGCAGGTTACCCAGCGCTCGATGATCCGATCAAGGCCATCACCACGTTGGTCCCAAATGCTGGACGGGTAATACTTCTCATCTGGCTTGGGTCTCTTCGGCATCAGGGCCTTTACATGTGCATGATCATAGAGAATGCAGTTAAATGATCCATACACGCCGTCATTCACATAATACATGAAGGTTTGCTCATTTGACTCATCTTCATCGTCAAGAGCCAGTCTGTTCCTTCCATACCATTATTTTTTTTGGCAATGATATTGACTGCCAGTGTGAAAGCTGATGCAACATAGTATCTGCCTGGCTCAGGCTATGACTCTTACCCCAGAGTCTGGGGGAAGTACTTGTCCAGAGCTGGGTTGATCACACTGGTGATCTCTTCAAATTTAAGCTTCGTATCCTCAGATCCAGGAAAGCCACCACCAATATCAAGCAGATACATGCTGAAACCAACTTCTGTTCCCATATCAAAGACACAGCGGGCATCCGACAGGGGACTTGCACGAAGGTCTCAGGATCAGTGCATCCACTCCCCACATGGAAGCTGACACCAATGACATCAATATTTAGTTCTTTTGCCCGTTCCAGAGAGAAGTCTGCTGGTTTTGAGTGTGGCACCAAACTTAACACTGAGGCGACAAACTGCTTTGGAATCATCGGTGGCAATCCGCCAAAACCAACTTTGCCTTTGGATGTGCTCTGGCGACCTTCATCAGCTCAATCTCGCTGTCAAATGTCATCATCTGGACTCCATTGCTGGCAGCATACTTGATCTGAGACACTTGTTTACAAGGATTTGCATAGATAATCCTCTCTGGAGGCACCCCCTGAGCCCCTGCACCAACTGGATTTCAGTCTTGCTTGCACAGTCAAAACCTGTCCCGACTGCAGCTAGGGTGTTCACTATGGCTCTGCTGTCATTACTTTTGACTGCATAAAAGGGGGAGTGACGTGGGGAAGAGCTTTTAGCCATCTTAGATGTTTCTTCAGGATGTCTCCCAGGTCCGCAACATAGAAAGCATCCTTGTCATCAGAGCAAGAAACTTCATTAATTTTTTGGTCCAGAATGTCCTTAGCTGTAAATCCTTCATCAAGGATGTGACAGTCAAACTCTTCCTTCTTAAAGTTGTTCATGGTTCTCGATGTGCCTACAAAAAAAAAAAAACAAAACAAAAAAAAACTAGAGATGGAATTAAATTATTGCCAGCTCCTCACCAGACGAGCTATCCAGAAACTGAGCGCTGTCTCCTTAGAGTGGTGGAAGCAGTCTCACAGCGCACGGACGCCCACGGCCAGCCCCATGGAGACGCCGCTGCCGCCGCCGCTGAACTCCGAGGAGCATCTGGCCGCTCGCCGCCGCCCCTTCAGCCGCCTCTTCGAGCCCGCCGCAGACGCCGGCCCGAGGTGGCGCCGAGCTGCAGGCTGAGGGAGGGCGGACGGCGGCGGCCGCTGCAGGGACTGACCTTTACTCTGTTTCTTGACTTTGTTCTATTACGACTATTTTTTTTTTATTTGGTTGCATGTTTCTAAAAAGAAAGAAAAAGTGTGATGATAGGTTGCTTGGCAGGTGGCAAGCATGGAGGTGGTATGATCAGAATATATTGTCTGAAAAATCTGATTGAAAACAAGTAATAATCAGATAACGGTTTCATGTTCACTCATCTTAAGGTAATAAAATTAACTTATGTATGGCAGACGATATTTTAATTGGTTCAAGGAAAAGTTGAAAAAGTTATTTCTCTGTTTTTGTCATGATGCTTTCTGGGATGGGACTCTGGTTGTCAGGCTTGACTCAGGTTGTCGGAAGTAATTCTACCTATGAAGTCCTCTTGATTTTGCTACAAATTAATTTTTCCCAATAATGTTAGATTTGAGCCCACGAGCTCCAACATGCTGGGCATGTGTACTACCTCTGACCAAATGCCTTAAGGATTTTGAAAAGAATAAAATTCATACGGCCTTGAAGCCAGGACATCAGGCATACTAGGCATACATGATAACATAACATTGACCTATACCCCTATGTTTTAAAGCTTTTGAAAATAATAATCATAATAATCTGATCTTATCTATACTGTCCTTTTGATCAAACCTAAAATCCTAACTGATTCCTATAATGTTTGACTTACTAGCCCCTCAGATAAAATATTTTTTTAGGTTTCATTATCCATTCCTTTCATCATTGCCATTCAATTCTTTTAATTTTTTGGACAGATTTTGAAAATGCAGCCTAGGCTGGATACTATCTTGTATAGTTGAAATTTCATCTGTGAATCTGTCCTGTGTCTCTGTTCAGAATAGTGGTTGGTAGTTACCTCCTTCAAGCTATTCTCAAGACAGTTTTTAAGTCTGACCTTAATTATTAATATTGATAATCAGGCACAGTGGGAACTGTTTTTTGAGCAGAATCAAAAGTTTGAATGCTTCTATCACAGACAGGGGATGCTGGAGACTGAAGAGTGATTTTCTAATGTGGAAGGAAGAATACAAGAGGCCAGAGATATGTAACATGCCTACCTAGATGAGAGAGTAATTCATCTTCTGCTGACAGTAACTCAAAATTATGCAAAGGTTATCTGAAGCAGGTCATACAAGTCTTGGCTCTAGGTACAAATTCTTGATGGCATTAGGAAAGAACAACATAATAGAGAGATAACTCAAAATGAATTTACTGAAACATTTCACAGATGTAGTGAGAGATTCTAAACCATGAATATAAAATGTTATAATTTATAGGAAACACAAAAATAATTTACAGAATATAAATAGGGTGATGTAGCTGTCAGTCCAAGTTTTCAGTACTTAGACATCATTTTCCCCCTGACTTGCCAATTCCCCCAACTCTTAAGTCTGCCCATTAATTTAATTTTGCCATAAAAATGTCTCATCCTTAGAACTTCTGTTTCAGAAATTGTGGTTAAAATGATTGCTCATGAAATTTTGTAGTTTAAATTTTCTTTTGCTCTGCAGATGTTGAGAATCTGAGAAATATAACAAATCTCCCATGTTTGGTTGTTATCTCTTAGAAGCCTGTCCTTTTTTGATAAAAGACAGAAACGTTGTAGATTTGGAGAGGTGAGGAGAAACTGGGAGACGTAGAGGTGGGGACGCTGTAATCAGCATATATTGTATGAGAAAAGAATCTATTTTCAATAAATGTAAAAAATCTTAAAATTGACATCCTGTCATTTCTTAATGAAGTTTCTTTTAGGATTTAGAAGCATTTTTCAGGATATGAAACTCACCTCTATGGAATTTTATTTTAATATGAGCCATTTTTTAAGGGAGGGAGAATCTACTACCCTATACATCTGAGTATGTTGCTCATCCATTATCATTTCTAGATGGTATATAATTACTCTGACAATTCCTGAGCCAGAGTTTGCCTTAGTGTTTAATGCTTTTCCATCTACTGATCATAAACAGACAACTTGCCTATAAGCAAATTCCTAAGAACATCTGTGTTTTCTGATGTCATCTCAATCTCCCCAACAAGATTATGAATGAAGGTTTTATGCTAATGGTCAGCTTTACTTCCAGCGTTACCAGGAAGCTTTACCAGTTTCACACACACACACACACACACACACACACACACACAAAACTGTTCTGGTGGCAAAATTTAAGATGTATTATGTGCCACTATTCTTGATAGTGAATAATGTGCCGCTGAAAGAAATATCTCCTATAAAAGTACGTCGCTGGCTTTATGTTTGGAGACATATTGGTATGAAAAAAAATAATGGTATCAATATAAAAAATGTGTTAGACATCCACAATGTATTTAGGAATTCATGTCTAACATGTTTTTAAGCGTTAAACCTGCTTTAAATCAATGCAAAATCTTCATTTTCTAAATAAGAGGCAGATTGATTCATAATATGATGTTTTCCCCTGCAGAATTAACCCTGGAAGCAAAAGACTCTTTTTGATTTAAACTATTTATTTCTTACTTTAAACAATGAAATCTTAAAACTGAAAACAGAAGAATGCTCAATGCCAAGCTCCTGCGACCTGGAAGGGTGACTGTGTTTACTGCTCCGGGGAAATCGGCAATAAAAAGAAATTTTGATTTAAACAACGAAATTCCGCACCCAACGATATGAGATCTCCTGCAACCTGGAAGTGCGACTGTTTTTTCAGCTCGGGGAAAACAGCAAATAAAGGGGAACTTTCATTTAAACAACGAAATTCCGCGATCAAAGCTACACTACAATAACCCGAAAGTTCGACGGCATTTGTTGCTCTTGGAAATCGCCAAGAAAGAGAAACTTTCATTTAAACAATGAAATTTCAAGCTCAAAGCTACTCGGCTGAAACCCGGAAGTGCGCTGGTATTTGCTGCTGGGAGAAAACCACAAAGAGGGAGAAACTTTGGTTCCTGTGGTGGTTTCCTTCCCTTTGCTTTGAAGCCTCGGCTGCCAGTGACGCCCATCCGGTAGCGCGTCTTCTTTTTTCTTTAAAATTTTTTTTGATTGCTTTATAAATAATACCATTCAAAATTTCCCTTCCTCCTCTCCTCCCCTTACCCTCCCCTCCGCCCCCCACCGCGTCTTTCCGAGGGGTGAAGGGACCTCGAGAACCATTAGCAAATTTGGAGAGGGCAGTGAAAGGTAAAGGAGGTCGGTTTCTAAATACACGCCTCAGAATAATCTAGGAATATGTTTAGAAAATAATTTTAATAACGAAGGAGAACATCGCGGTAAAGAACATCACAATCCGGTGCCATAGACGAAAGGAGGCTAAGAAAGATGAGATCATAGGGACAAAAGTTTTCTTTTTGTGATTTCGCCGAGCATCACCTTTTGAGAAGCAATTAAGGTATCAATGATAGAAGATTATTATACATAAAATATAATACTATAATTTCTAATATATTTTTATTTTTATTTTAATGTCAATTTAAAATCTTTTATTTTCACAAATACAACAAAGCACATATCTCACCCTTTAACAAATAGCTGCGACTTACTCCTCTAACAGTTGTAGTTTCTACATAGTAAAGCAGAAAACAAATTGAAGCTTAAAAAGCAAAGAAATACAGATCCCTCTCTCCTGTTACAGATAGAATCTTGTTAAGTAACTGGTCTACTATGGAACTATATGTCCATACACATGCGGGTTTTAAGTTTTTGATATGGATACAGATACATTTTGTATGTTGCTAAGTAGTAACTGTGTGAATTGAGAAACACTAGGTAGTCTTTTTTATAAACTAATTTATTGCTTTTTTATGGGAAAACTAGCCTGTGTGTTTCAAGATTACCAATACATTGTAAATGTCTGTGTCTGAGTGTATTTAAAGCAGACAGACTGCTATTAAGACATGTAATCCATGGTGTATTAGAGTTTACAGCACGTGTATCCAAGATTTTCTTTGTTTTAGATTCAGCTTTAAGAAGTCAGGTGTATTTGCAATGTTTTGCTTTATCTCTTATCCCGCCATTTTCCCATAAAGCTTTAACAGATTTTCTGTATTCTTTATGTTGAATGGTTTCATACTTATATACCAAGGGGACTTTCTTTTCTGGCACAACTATTTTGTGTTTTGTATATTTCTTGTACTTTTATAGACAAACTTCTTCTTTAGGTTATGAAATTTTTCTCTATGATTTTTTTGATAGATTTTTCTGGGATTTGAGCTGAGATTCTTCCTCCTCTATTCCTATTATTCTTAAGACACTGTTCATGGTGTCCCAGATGTTCTTTAAGTTTTGTGTCAGGAGTTTTAGATTTAAGATTTTCTTTGCCTCATGTATTCTTGTCCTCTACTGTATCATCAATATTTGATATTCTCTCTTCCATCTTTTGTTTTCTTTTATCCAAGCTAATTTCTGTAGTTATTATTTGAACCTATAAGTTTTTCATTTCCATCATTTCCCCAGATGTGTCTTCTTTATTGTTCTACTTCATTTTCTGATTCCTGAACAGATTCATTCATTTATCTAGTTTGTTTCTGTTTCCCTGGATTTCTTCAGAGAATGTATCCATTTTCTCCTTAAGAATCTCTATCATCTTAATATAGGCAGTTATGCACCTTTCCTGTGCTTGAGCAATGCTGAAGTATTCAGGGACTACTTTGATAGGGTTGATGGTCTCCAGTAGAGACATATTTGCCACACCGACATTGTCTATTTTCTTAAATTGATTTTATTGAGCTCTACATTTTTCTCTGCTCCCCTCCCTGCCTCTATGCTCCCCATCAACCCTCTACCATGGTCCCCATCCTCATAATTTACTCGGAGATCTTGTCTTTTTCTACTTCCCTATTGTCTGTCTTTTTATGCTGCTATCTAGGCATCTGGGTTTGGAATGATTACAGACCTATTGCTGATTTCTGGTTTTGACTTTTTTGGTTATCTGTTTTCCTTTCATGTTTCTGTTTCCTCTCTTTCCATGCCCTACTCAGTTACTCATTCACAGGTAATCCCTGCTGATGTTGCATGCTGTGATAATGAGATGAGTTGGTGTAGAAAAGTGGGAGGAGAAGATCTTTGTGATCCTTTGATAATGGGCCAGAGATGAAAGAGAGACCACAGCAGGTACTCTGCTAAAGATCCAGGGATGATAGGGATCAAAGAAACAAAGGAAGAGATGATTCTACATAGTTATACTATCTTGTTCCCTGTCAGGAGTGGTTTTGGAGTTAGCAGGGGTGCCTGCTGTAATTTGGGGCAGGCATAAAGCAGAGCCATGAAAGGAAATTGGAAGAGGAAGGTCTGTGCAATTCACAGGAGACATGCGAAAGCTGCAGGAGGAATACAGAAGGTTTTTTTTTGTAGTACTAGTGATGAGAATACAGAATTGAATTCGTCAGAGAGGAGGAGTGTGGTGAAGGCCCTTAGTTAGGTTAACTGTTCCTCTAACCTACTCAACTGGTAAGTTTTCAGGGACTATATAGTGGTGTTGGGGCTGGGATAATGGGATGATTTTGGGGAAGGAAGACTGGAGGATAAGATCTTTGTGAAACTTTGTGAATGGGGAGAAGATGGATATGGGCACAGGGAAGAAGATATCTTAATTAAGGGAGCCCTTTTGGGGTTGGCAAGGGGCTTGGCTCTAGAGGGGTTCCCAGGAATCTACAGGGATGTCCCCAGCTAAGAAACTGGGTAGTGCAGGAGAGGGTGCCTGAACTGGCCTTGTCCCGTATTCAGACTGATGAATATCTTGAATATCACCATAGAACCTTCATCTGGCGAGAGATTGAGATAGAGACAGAGACCCACATCGGAGCAATTGAAGAGCAGAAGAAGGCAGAAAATGAGCAAGGAAGTCAGGATCACGAGGGGTAGGTCCACCCACTGAGACAGTGTACCTGAGCTAATGGGAGCTCACCAAATCCAGTTGGACTGAAACTAAATGAGCATGGGATCAAACTGGACCCTCTAAATGTGGCTGACAATTGAAGCAGACTGAGAAGCCAGTGTTAATTGCACTGGGATTTGTCTCTATAGAATGTACTGGCTTTTTGGGATTCTATTCTATTTGGATTCATACCTTCCCATGCCTGGATGGAGGGGGGAGGGTCTTAGACTTCCCACAGGACAGGGTACCTGCCCTCTCTAAAGACTGGAACAGGAGGAGGGAGGGTGATTGGGGGAATGGAAGGGAAGTGGGAGGAGGGGAGGAAGTGGAAATTTTGAATAGCATTAATTATAAAGTAATAAAAAAATTTAAAAATATTAAATACTGCAGTAAATAAGTTTATAGAAAAAAACAAAAGAAACATGATATACATTACAATTTCAATGGAAAATGTAAGAAAAGTGAAGAAATTCTGGACCAAAGCAAGATTGAAAAGTAGCTGGGAAAACTTCTTATTTTTCATGTCCATATTCAATATCAAAGCATTGTAGGTGGCTGATTTTTTAGTGGAATTCTGTGTCATTAATAACAATACAGAGACTTATTATTAATTATAAAAAACTTAGCCAATAGCATAGGCTTCTTTTCTAACTAGCTCTAAAACTTAAATTATCTCATTTTTATATTTTACAACATTTTTTTACAAGTATGTACTAATTTTTTTCACAAACTTTATTTACACACCAACCCCAGTTCTCTCTCACTCCTGTTCTCCCCCTCCACTCACCTTCTCCCCCAGTCCAGACCCCATCCTCTCCTTAGACTGGGTGAGGCCTTTCATGGGGAGTCAAAAAATCTGTCACATCACTTGGGCAGGACCATGGCCCTTCCACCTTTATCTAGATGTACATCAGATAATTCCTATGTGATACCATTAAAATATTTAAAAAATTATTTTGGAGTAGTGAGTCTTTGTAGATCCTGAGTAACATGAAATATAAACTCCTAATTATAATCAGTGTATAAGAAGTAATTGAACTCATTTCATTTGGAGATATATTTTCTGTAAGCTCATTCGTAGTGAGGGAATATTTCTATGAGGCACAGTTTTAGCAGCAGCAGTGATTTAATACATTAATATTGCCATATATTCACATAGTACAGTTTTGATAAAAAGTTTTTAAGATGATAATTAACTTAGCCTCGTGACTAAAATAATGCTCAAGACATGTTTACCTTGAAGCTACTTGTAAATTACATATTGCTTTGCATGTTATAAAGTTTTGTTGACTTTGAAACAATGCTCCAGATAAGGAGCTAGGGAAATGACTGGGACAAACATAATGACCTGACTCTGAGACAAAACAGATGTCACTTGGGCTGTTGCAAATTTAAAATGATGTTTCTTACAAGGATGAGTTTTATGGCATAGAAACAATGCTCAAAATTTTATGGAGAAATGGTCTGTGATAAGTAAAACAAATGCTGGAAGACACAGGCAGAGCCCGAAGTTATCAGAGAGAGCAAAGGATTACCACACTGTAAACTACACCCATTCCGGCATTTCAGGAACAACATTTTAAACATCTCTTACCTTTGAAGTATTCTTTGGTGCGAGTTTCATTCTCCTGGGTCTTCCAGTGCTTATCTGTGTGCACTTTGGGAACTCTACAAACCTTGTTTTGTTTTTTTCTCCATTTATACCCATGATAAATTACTTATTTCATTAGCTCTGACTGTGGCGATCTCTGTGCCAGTATCCGAAATGAATCCATAAATTGTTTGGCTATAATAAAAGCATAAAGAGCCTCAGGCAGAGGGCTTATCTTCAGCAAAACATCACTTCCTTTTACAATCACTTCCCCTTCTTTGTCTTTAAAAGTTATCCTTGAAAGCCAAGAATGCAGGTATATGGAACATTGTAGTCCAGTCAAGAAGCCTTTTTCCTTAAGGGCAGTTGTGAGAACAAATCACTACATCCAGAGAGCTACATTAAGCTTCCCTGAGGAGAATTTGCTACTCCACACAACAATTTTCAGATTGTTCCAGTGAGGGCTACAAGAGCCAATCATTGATGCTTTCAGGGGTAAGATGTACAATTTTCTCCAAAAATTCTAGGTTGGGATATATAAGTGGAAGAAGAGTAGCTTATGCACTATCTGAAAACAGGTCAGGCATCTGAGGTATGAGGCCAAGTATAGATTGAATAAAGCATATCCCCCTCAGCTCATACAGATATGTTATACAGCTTGCAGAGCCCAGTGGTACAAACAGAGACAGTGTATCTTTCTAAAGTCCCCAAATATAGAGATTCAGATTCCTTTCATAAAAAAATTTTGGGCCCTGGACTGGAAGGTCATGACCCTCTCCAGATTTCCCATTTAATGCTAACCCTGGAAAACCCCAAATTCTCACTAATTATTGACTTATGTCCCCTTAGAGAATCTCTGTTTTTCCCATTAACCAATGGAAAAATTGAAAATCCTCTTGTTTTGGAGACATGCCATGTGATAGAACCAGCTTTGAAGAGCAGTGTTCACAAAGCTCTGATTTCATGAGACAGTGCTATGGGCCCTCAAGTTCCTCTATTTCTATTTTCAGAGTGCCATTGTACAAACACTTTTCAGCTCCCCCATCAAAATATTGGGCAAGAGTCCATTCTATTTCACAGAGATTCATACACCATGTCAGATGCATCTTGCTATGCATCATTTTAGCAGGCTGAAGACTTATGAATGAATCATTGTTGCTTGTCCTGATTTTGATTTTCTGATTGACAGCTTTCCTAAGTCCTTGACTTCTACTTGGGTGGAATTGGATGAAAGTGCACTACCTAGTCAGTGTTGAAATTTCAATATCAGGAATGGAATGACGTCAGAGGCAGGAACCCATACAAAGAATATACATGAAAGGAAAGTATATATGCCTCCTTGTGCACTGTAGAAAACAGCCCTGTGGAAAACATAAAGTGGAAAAGGAGGTCTTAAAGGTAGCAAGTGATGGGGAAGAGAGGAGAACATGAGTTAAGAGGATGGCTGAGATGGGTGAAGGACAGAGAGGGAGAGCATGAAAAGAGACATCTCGACTGACAGAGTCATTAGGTAGCTAAGAAGAAATTTGGCAGTAGAGAAATTCCCAGGAATCCACAAGAAATGACCCAAGCTCAAAACCTAGAGTATAGAGGCCCTCCCCTATCATCTAATTGATGACTATCTTAAATGTCATTATAGAACCTTCACCCAGCAACTGATAGAAGTAGATGCAGACATACACAGCTAGGTACTTGGTCTAATTCCCAGAGTCCATTTGAAGAAAGGGAGGAGAAATAATATGCAAAGGGATCAAGACCATTTTGGAGATACCCACAGAAATTGACCTGAGCTAAATGGAATTCAGTGACTCTGGACAGACAGCTAAGGAACCTGCGTAGGACCAAACTAGGCCGTATGAATGTGGGTGACCATTGTGTGTCTGGGATAGTCTTTGGAGCCATTAGCAGTGGGTCGAGGATTTTTCAATAGTACTTCAACAAGCTCTTTGGAGCTTATTCTCATAGGTGGGATAATTTTCTCAGTCTATGTATTGGATTCAGGTCCTTAGTCCTGCTTCAAAATAATGCTCCAGACTTTGTTGACTCCCCATGGGAAGCCATACATTCTCCTGGGAGAAGATGGGGGTGGGTAGGGTGGGTGTTTGGTAGAGCAGGAGGAGGATAGGAAGACACAACTGGGATTGGTCCAAAGAATGAGAGAAGATTGTTTAAAAAATATATTGAGATGTGCCACACTTTCTTTATCCATTCTTCTGTTTGGCAGCATCTAGGTTATATCCACATTCTGGCTATTATAAATAATGCTGCTATGAACATAGTTGAACAAATGCTTTTGTAGTATGATTGAGTATCTTTTGGGTATATTCCCAAGAGTGTTATTGCTGGATCCTAGGTAGGTTGACTCCCAATTTTCTGAGAAACCGCAACACTGATTTCCAAAGTGGTTGCACAAGTTTGCATTCCCACCAGCAATGGATGAGTGTTCCCTTTACTCCACATCCTCTCCAGTATAAACTATCATTGGCATTTTTAATTTTAGCCATCTGACAGGTGTAAGATGGTATCTCAAAGTTGTTTTGATTTGCATTTCCCTGATAGCTAAGGAAGTTGAACATGTCTTTAAGTATGTTTTGACCATTTGAAATTCTTCTGTTGAGAATTATGTTTAGTTTAGTACACCATTATTAATTGGCTTATTTAAAAATTTGATGTCTAATTTCTTGAGTTCTTTATATATTTTGGAGATAGACATTTGTCTGATGTGAGGTTTTTGAAGATCTCCCATTCAGTAGGTTGCCCTTTTGTCTTATTGACAGTGTCCTTTGCTTTACAGAAGCTTCACACTTTCAGGAGGTCCCATTTATTCATTATTGCTCTTATTGTCTGTGCTACTGGGATTATACTTAGGAAGTTGTCTTCTGTGCCCATGCATTGAAGGTTACTTCCCACTTTCTTTTCTATCAGGTTCAGTGTGGTTGGATTTATATTGAGGTCTTTAATCCATTTGGACTTAAGTTTTGTTCACGGTGATAGATATGAATCTATTTTCATTCTTCTACAGGTTGACATCCAGTTATGCCAGCACCATCTGCACATTAGAGTACTACTCAGTGGAAAAAAATGACATCATGAATTTTGCATGAAAATGGATGGAACTAGAAAACACTATCCTTAGTGAGATAACCCAGACCCAAAAAGATGAATATGGAGTGTACTTACTCATTAGTGCATGATAGCCATAAACAAAAGACATTGAACCTATAATTTATGGTCTTAGGGAAGCTAAGTAATAAGGTCAACCCAAAGAAAAAACATATATAGATCCACATGAAAACTGGAAGGCTAGACACGGTCGCCTGACAAAATGTGGAGAGCATGGGGGTGGGATGTAGAAGGAACAGGAGAATGGGGGGGTTGGGTAGAGCTTGAGGGAATCAGATAGTTGAGGTGGAAGCAGGACAGATATGAGAGCAAGGGAAAGAGGTATCTTGATTGAGGAAGCCATTTGTGGGTTAGCAAGAAACCTGGTTCTAGAAAAATTCTTAGGAATCCACAAGATGACCCCAGCTAAGACCCTAAACAATAGAGAAGGTGCCTGAACTGTCCTTGCCTTGTAGTCAGACTAATGATTACCTTAAATATCACCATAGAACCTTCATCTTACAATATGGAAACAGAAGCAGAAACGCACATCAGAGCACTGGACAGAGCTCCCAAGGTCCAGGTGAAAAGTGGAAGAGGGGGAGTATGAGCAAGAATGTCAAGAATATGAGCAGTTCACCTACTAAGTATGCCTGAGCTAATGGGAGCTCACCAACTCCAGCTGCACTGGGAATGAACAAGCAGGGGATCAAACTATTCCCTCTGAATGTGGTTGACAGTTGGGGCAGACTGAGAGGCCAATGACAATGGCACTGGGAATTGTCTCTAAAGCATGTTCTGGCTATTTGGGATTCTATTCTCTTTATATGTATACCTTGCTCAACCTGGATGCAATGGAGAGAGTTTTGGACTTCCTACAGGGCAGGGTGCCTTGCCCTCTCAAAATTGGAGGGGATTGAGGGAGGGTGTGTGGAGGAGTGGGAGGGAAGTGGGAGAAAGGAAGGAAGTGGGAATTTGGATTGGTATTTCTTTTAAAGTAATAAAATAAAATAATAATAATAATAATAAATACATTGAGAAAAGAGAAAAAACTAGTTCTGTATCATATGACCCCAAAATGAAAGAAACCAAGGAAATCTCAATTGTTAGTATACTGTCCTACACTATTCAAAACACCCTTCCATTCACCTTTTCTAAGAATCCTTGTTTGAGAATATTAATGTCTGAGACATTCCCCTGATATCCAACAGGCCTCATTCTTTGAATTCAGATTTTATTTTGGAATTGTCCCTGGGCTAAGAGTTGAGAGAACTAAGGTCCTAGGGCTGTGAGCCACATCCTTGTAAGGGAGCACCAGCAATAGAGAATTTATAATTTATGTAGGGTTTTTATACATCACAAATATCAGGAACGATTTTTTTTCTCACGGTCCCAGCGTCTCTCTCTTTCTCTCTCCCTAACTTATCTCTTTGCATATTTGTCTGTGTTTGTAATCTTATAAAATAAACGTATTATTTGGTTATATGTATATGTATGTTTAGCATTGGTTAGAATATTGAAGAGCTCATCCCTAGAAAGAACTCATTCTTCCTCTCTCAGAAGTCATTGATAGTAATTCTTCCTCCTAGGTATAGGATCATGTGAAATCCCCCTCCATATATTTGCATATATGTTGGGATATCAGCTTATATGCTCATTACACAGATCGTTTGTGGAACTAGGAAGCATCTTTTCTGTCAAGTTAAGAAAATAATATCTTGATACTCAGCCATGGATAATTTTTTGGTTCATTTTCAGTAATTTCCCCAGAATTTTAATTGTAGGGCTTTATTTTTAGATGTATAAATTGGGGGAGACACCTCACTGTCACATATTCTCGGCACTTTGATCAGCTGTGGAGATTCTGTCATATTCTCTATCTACTGCTGTGACTATCATAGACTCTAGAGGAGAATCTACTATGTCACTTTCCCAAACTAATATAATTTCTAATTACATATGAATTCATTTACCCTATATTCAGAATTAAATATAGTTCTTATCAGCCATTAAATATTTATTATGTTTCTGAAAAGTAAATATTTTGAAACAATTTCAACCCTTAATTTTTAATGTAACAATAAAAATATAATATAATTCTTTTTAATTTCTTTTTAAATTCTGACATAATTATATCCCTTTCTCTTTGTTTACTATGTATGCCTATAAATGTGCTCACCTAGTTCCCTCTTTTAACCCATGCCCTGAATTCACTATATGATGTACTCTATTATTTTTGAACCATTGCTAAAATAAGATGCTTCTACATCTTTATTGTTTTTGTTCATGACATTACATCATTATAAAGTAATGAAGAAACTGTATCAGGTGTGGAATATTGCTGTGATGAATCCAACCATATTATTTTCTTAGAAAAATGAGAAGGATGCGATGATTTCAGCTGAGCAATCCACTTAGTGGTGTATGCAGTTATTAGTGGGTCATTTTTGTAGGAATGCTAAGAGTAAAATAGCCAGTAGTCTATTCAGTTTATGAAGTTTCAGTGCAAATAGTGTTTTTATTACAAAGTGAGCTAAAGGACATTTCTGTTATATTTTGAAAAAAAAAAGTGACTGATTCTTGCTCATCTTTTGAGAATTTGCATAATACTGAATGAAAAAGCAATGGACTGATTTCTTTCACGGAAGAAATTTCCAAAAAGCAGAACACTAAAGACTTGTGTAGGACTACTGTTGATTTTTCTTATGGGAATCTACAAAGAAAATGAGAATCTCACCTAGGGTATAATAAAACAGGACTGACAAAAAAATTAATGAAATGATTTCTAAGGACATTCTGCTATAGGTCCTTTTGCCAGAATCCATCATAGAGGCTTCCTCCAGCAACAGAGATCCATAGACATGCACTGTGCAGGGAGAAAGTTTAAAATTGGAGGTCTCCACTTGTTCCTTCCCCTCAAAGTTCAGGAAAACCTACAGATAAAAAGGAGAGAATATTTTTGGAGACAGAGGCTATTGAGAACTCTAGCAAAACATGGCCCACTGAAATTGCTAAGTAGGGCTCATGTGGCCTCACAAAGACTGAAGAGGGTCTTTGAACTGGGTCTGCAGGGGTCTGCCTCAGGTCTTCTGACTATGTGTTAGAGTTATTAGCTTTGTGTTTTGGGGTATATTAACAGTGCAAACAGATGTATCTCTGACAGTTTTTCATGCTTGTGGGGTAATTTTTCTCTTCTTTGTTTATCTTATCCTGCCTCCATTTAAGCTTATTTGCCTCGCCTTATTGTATATTGTTTTGTTGGGCTTCATTTTTATCCATTGAAGACCTGCTCCTTCCGGAAGGGAAGCAGAGGGAGAGGGTTCTGTGAGTGAGGGAAAAAGTGTGTGGCAGGAAGCTGGGAGAAGTGGAGGCAGAAGAATCTATTGTCATTATATTTTGTAAAAGAGAAAAAATCTATATTTAATAAATGTAATATTCAAAAAACAAAGAAGAAAAAAAACAAACAAGGAAGGAAGAAGAAAGCTTCAAGAGTATAGTTTGCAGTGGCAGTTGCTCTAAGAATCTAAAATTTTGATCAAGTCACACTGAAAAAAATAGCTTTAATTTTAAAACATTTTAACTGCATTTAACAGCAGCATCTCAACATTTAGAAGCTACATGCCGGGCGGTGGTGGTGCATGCCTTTAATCCCAGCACTCAGGAGGCAGAGGCAGGCGGATCTCTGTGAGTTCGAGGCCAGCCCTGGTCTACAAGAGGTAGTTCCAGGGACAGGCACCAAAAAATACAGAGAAACCCTGTCTCGAAAAAAATAAAAAAAAAATTAGGGAGCACATTAAAAATGGTATCTTTGATCAAGACACCATCCTACTAAGCTGTAATTTGTAATGTGCTTAAGGAATTTTCTCTTTATAGTAAACTGTCAACAGAACTTTGCGATGACATCCAGGTTTTCCTGGTTTTAGAGACAAGAAACAGGGGTTGGGTATAATGATTCAATCTCCATGTCAGTCTTTACATTTGGGTAGAGCTATTGATCGAATTTCTTCTTTGGTGTCTTGCAAACCACATCTAGGCATTATGAGCTCCAGTCATCAGAGAAAATGTCTCTAGGTTAGTTCCAGCCCAATTTCTGCAATTCCTCTGCTCTAAATGTGGTGTGGTCAGAAATAAGGGCTTAACCAGTAATTCCAGGAGGTATCAATAACAATGGCAATAATCAATAGTCCTTTTGGAATCCATTTGACTATCTGAGAAACAGATTAATGGGGTTACTTATGGTTGTAAAGCATACATTCTTTTTATTTTTTCTTTTACTTTTAAAATTTATTTATTTATTAAAAATTTTCACCTCCTCCCATCCTCCCATTTCTCTCCCCCCTCCCCAAAGCCCCCTCCCTCTCCCTCTCCAGTCCTAAGAGAAGTTAGGGTGCCCTGCCCTGTGGGAAGTCCAAAGCCCTCCCCCCTACATCCAGGTCTAGGATGGTGTGCATCCAAACAGACTAGTCTCCCAAAAAGGCAGTACGTGCAGTAGAATCAAAACCCAGTGTCATTATCATTGGCTTCTCAGTCTGCCCTCATTGTCAGCCACATTCAGAAAGTCTGGTTTGATCACATGCTCGTTCAGTCCCAGTCCAGCTGGCCTTGGTGAGCTCCCAATAGATCAGTCCCACCTTCTCCGTGGGTGGACACACCCCTCACGGTACTGACTTCCTTACTCATGTTCTCCCTCCTTCTACTCTTCATCTGGACTTTGGTAGCTTAGTCCAGTGCTCCAATGTGGGTCTCTGTCTCTATATCTATCCATCACTAGATGAGTTTCTTGGTGATATGCAAGATATTCATCAGTGTGGCTATGGGAGAAGGCCAGTTCAGGCACCCTCTCCTCTGCTGCCCAAGGACCTATCTGGGGACATCCCCGTGGACACCTGGGGTCCCCTCTAGAGCCAAGTCTCTTGCCAACCCTAAAATGGTTCACTTAATTAAGATATCTTCTTCCCTGCTCCCATATCCACCCTTCCTCCATCTCAACCATCCCATTCCCCCAAGCTCTCTCCTCAATCCTCTCTTTCTCCCTTCTCTCTCTCCATCTCCCTTTCCCCCCACCCCATCCCCACCCCTGTGATCCCAACTTTTGCCCAACGATCTTGTCTACTTCCAATATACAGGAGGATAAATATATGTTTTTCTTTGGGTTCACCCTCTTATTTAGCTTCTCTAGGATCACAAGTTATAGACTCAATGTCCTTTGCTTATGGCTAGAATCCAGGTTATAAATACTATATTCATAAAATACCATATTCATCTTTATGGATCTGAGTTATCTTACTCAGTAAAAGTATTTTCTATTTCCATCCATTTGCATGCAAAATTCAAGATGTCGTTGTTTTTTTTCCCACTGAGTAGAACTCTAAAGTGTATATGTGCCACATCTTCTTTATTCATTCTTTTATTGAGGGGAACCTAGGTTGTTTCCAGGTTCTGGCTATTACAAATAGTGCTGCTATTAACATAGTTGAACAAATGCTTTTGTAGTGTGATTGGGCATCTCTTGGGTACATTCCCAAGTGTCGAATTGCTGGACCCTGAGTAGGTTTCTTAGGAGAGAAACTGCCACACTGATTTCCAAAGTGGTTGCTACAAGTTTGCATTCCCAACAATGGATGAGTGTTCCCCTTACTACACATCCTTTCCAGCATAGGCTATCATTGTTTTTTTTTTTTTCGCCAGTCTGAGAGGTGTTAGATGGTATCTCAAAGTTGTTTTGATTTGCCTTTCCCTGATTGCTAAGGAGGTTGAGGATGACCTTAAGTGTCTTTTGGCCATTTGAACTTCTGTTGAGAATTCTCTGTTCAGTTCAGTACCCCATTTTAATTGAGTTAATTAGAGTTTTAATTTCTAATTTCTTGACTTCTTTATATATTTTGGAGATCAGACCTTTGTCTGATGTGGGGTTGGTGAAGATCTTCTCCCATTCAGTAGGTTGCTTTTTTGTCTTAATGACAGTGTCCTTTGCATTACAGAAACTTGTCAGTTTCAGCAGGTCACATTTATTCATTGTTGCTCTTGTCTGTGCTACTGGGGTTATTCATAGGAAGTGTTCTCCTCTGCCCATGTGCCATACATTCTTTTGTTAGACATATGGCTCTTGTGGTGAGCATTATCACAATAAATTATATCAATTCTTCCCAAATTCTCCCCCATATAGTATAGTTAAACACAAAGTATCTTTCTTCAGGCCTATCCGTTTATGGCTTTAAGACATGGGGAAAAAAACTGCCTTTTGGGGGATAGACGACACAATCCCAAAAAAGTGAGTTTTAAACACATGATATAGGAATACTAAACCGGACTAAATCACAAAATCTTTTGACCTACAGTTATTCTCATATGATTTCAGTAATACTTATGAGTTTTAAAGTCTTACATATTTATATACTCTACAGATTTATGGCTAACAAACTCTCTTTTAACTAGATTGTGTTTGTGTAAACAGTACACATAGCAGTTTTCCAAAACCACTAACTGAACTTTACAAGTTCTGCTTCTTTTAACACTGTTCCACCAGTGACATTGGTTTCTACATCTTGTTTCTAAGTAGGAGACAACAATAGATTTACTGCCAGCTCTATACCTGAGTAATTTGGTTTAACTAATTAAATGTGGCTTAATGGTCAAAGTCACACACAGATTACTTAGTTTCTCTGCCCATGATGCATATGTGGATCATGTTCAGAGTAGAGTTTTAAAGGGAAGGCCCATCAGAGAAAGTTATTGTTTCAAAGTTCATATGACTTGTTCTACAGATTCACTTTCTGAGCATAGAAGATGGATCCAATGGTTAACAATTACCAATATTTAAGAACTGAAAAATAATTTGAAGTATACATATCTATAAAATAACATTTTCCCAATCATCCTTTTTGATAGCATATTATGTGAAATATTTTCTCAAACACTGAAAACAACAAATATATAGATCTACATGCCGAATATAATCCAAGGAGAATAGAAAGGGACAAAATGAAACCTTTGTTATCAAACTGCTTTTTTGCAAGAGTATGGAGATCTAAGTTCAATTCTTAGCAGTCACATAAAAAAGTGGGAAATATGTAGTAAAACTTAAAATTTCAGTATTTTGGAGGCATGGGAACTGAGAACTCCTGTGTTCTCAGTAGCCAAATATAAAAGGTTTAGGCTCAGTGAGAATTTTTGCCTAAAGTAAAATAATACAGGAGATAGAGACGGGAAGATCAATAATTAAGATTCCCCGTTGATCTTCCAAATATGGCCAGAGTTTGGTTTCCAGCACTCAGATCTGATGGCTTGAAACCACCTGTAACTTCAGCTCTAAGGGTCAAATATCGCTTTTGTATTTTTTGGGCAAATACACAAACACATAACACTTGGACACACACAGACACACATATGCATACATATGAGAAAATAAAACAAATATTATTACAAGAAGCAGAGGAATATAGAAAGACACCTGATGTTACTACATCGTGCTCAAGAAATAAAACTAAACTAAAAAATGTATATAGCAAACAAATGATCCAATCACAAATAAATGAGTTTATATTTTTAGAAGAATCTTGGACACAGAAAGAGAGCAACACTAGCAAGTAGGTGAACTTACCCAGCAAAGCCTGTGCAGAGATTCCATACATAAAGGAGTACGCTCATTACCAGTGTCTCATTACATCAGTCCCTTGCTTATTAACTTTTTCTTTGTTCTTTTCATTTATTATAAATCCCCACAAAGAGCTAACAGAAAAATTCTGCAGAGAGAATATGTTGAAGACTGTAGTCTGGGAAGGTTGCCAATGTATCACTGAATTCTGGGATTATTAATTGTAATATAAAGGGTTTACATACACACACACACACACTTACAAAATAGAATATACAGGATAATTTGAGAGTTTGATGTTTGGAGTGAATTCAGGCTAATTTTACTGATGGAATTGAGGGATAGTATGGCAAAAATGCATTGATCTCCTGTACTAAATTCTCAAAAATATAATGGTGAAAGTATAGCCAACAACATAAACTATATACATATATTATACATATATTCTTTACTAAATCATAGGGTACCTAAAATAAAAACTGTGACTGTGACACTTATCTGAATAAAGAAGTATTTAGTGTTGCACAAAAATGTAGACAAAGAAAAAATAAGAAGACTAATAAAAAAACCAATCATATCATAACAAAAGAAAAAAGAGTTCAGTTGGCAAAATAACATGTTTTCAATTAACAGAGTCCCTAAGATTGTCCTTCTCCAAATATAAAACTTCTTATAAATGTGACATTAAAGGCAGATATCTGAATAAATAAATAAATTCCCGATTGGACATTTCTGCAAGTGCCTACATTAAACATGCAGCAAGCACCTCAAAGTTATCAATATTTTCCTCTAAGTGTACTAGAGGTCTAAGCAGCCTTGATTATGATTCACATACTTATGGATCATGCTGTAACGTGGAGAAGTAATTCAAAAAAAAAGCATTAAGAAAGAATACATGAATGGTAGTGAGATACTTGGCTGTACATACTGGGTTAATAGTTTTCTAAAGATCTGATTTTGATTTTCTATCTCAAAATTAGAAATGAGCACTGCTTCCTTGTCCAGCCCCTCCACATGATGTAATTACCTAACCCAGAACAACTATCAATCTAAAATCATCTTTATCCCTGTTCTTGTTTACAAAGACCATAATATGATCACACAGATTCACCTTAAGAATGTGTGGATAAATTTAATAGCAAGAAATTGAAAATATTTTACCCATGCGTTTTGCGCACAGTTTTTCTATTCAGACTAGTTCAGTGACAGGACAATAGTTTCTGACTCATATTCATCTCAGTAGGATGTTTGTTATGGTCTCCTTCTGGGAATTGAAAGGGAGACAAACTCTGGGAAATCGTCTTCCATGGAATTAGAGGGTTGAATTCAACCATGTTTTTCATTTTACCAGTGTTGTGATGATGCGGTCATTAGCACTTGGTTCTGAGGCTAATCTGACACCGTGTTACAAGATTTATGTGCATATTTATTCTGTTTTATTTTTTGGTTCTGGCACAATCTGTAAAAATTGTCATTAGTTTCTTTCTGACACAAATCCCCTGTATTTAAGGATTCATGACAGTCTAGGTGGATTTTCCCTTTCTCTGAATGTGAGTATGGCTGTGAATATATGTGAGAAATTGCTACCTCACACCTGTGGAAAAAATGCATAATGTTGTAGGTTGTTTTGTAACCATAGAAATTAGAAAGTCACATGAATTATCATAAATCATCTGAAAAGTAAATTATTGACACTTCAGATTTCTGTAATTATGGTACTCCTCCATGATTTAACATTTATTTTGAGCTTTATTGTCCATTTTCCAGAGTGAGTTGTGAGATGAAGATGGGAAAGAAAACCTGTGCAGCTTCATGTGTAAAGTGAAGGTCGCTCAGGATGTGCTGTCCTCTTCTCAACAGTGAGAAAAGCAAGTAAGGGCACTGACACTTTCCTTCAAGGACCTAAGTCACAAGAGTCAGTTTCTATGTAAATATACAATGATGGTGAGATAAACCAGACACACAGATAGTAAAGCACTGGTCCTGACTATGAGGTGCTATGAAGTTCAGTGTGTTCTCATTGGTCATCAGAGGCTTTTATTCCTAGTTTTTGAGAACATCTTTAACCCACATTATAGGGATCCCCCACCATCTTCTGACTTCCTTGGACACCAGGCCTACATGGAGTGAACAAACATACTTGCAGGCCAAATACACACACAGACACACACATACACACAAAACACAAAACAAATAAATCTAAGACAATTTTCAGAAAATAAAATTGTTTGGATACATAAAAATATTCTGCTTCCTTCATTTCTTTAACAGTCATTTTTCCTGTAGTGCAAAATGGGCGTGTTCACTAACCATTTTGATAAATGTTCCCAGGAAATGTTGCCAGGAATGTACTCTCAATAATACTTTTTAAGGGGTGGATTTCTATACTTTGTTTTGTGAATGTATAAACTTGTTACACAGCACATAGTAATAGTTGTGGTCATATAAAGAAATGATCACAAAATTATACATGTGAGATGAAACAACAGAAATCTAACGTGGAAAATGCACTGATTTTTCATTGGCAGGAATCATAGACACAAGGGAGATTCCATTACAATTTCATGTCCCTTTTCTTTCCTCACCCCATTATCATATGCTTCTCTTGAAGAGATGATGTAGTTTATATTGCAAAAATTGTAAGAATTTAAGAAAAATGACAATTCAAAAAAATCAGGGTAGCAACTCTTAGTGGTTTGTGTTTGAATTTTTGTTCTTTTCTTGAAATTTCCAAATGTTATACTAATATTTCATCCTAACCTATAAAATCAAAGTAAAATAAAATACTCAATGACTATGACTGTAGTCATTTTGGGGACAGTGTAAAGCGATTTTGCCATGAGTAAGAATCTACTTGATTAAGGTTTAATTTGCTTCTTCAAAAGTTCATTAAAAAATCACCTTTTATTGGGCACTCCTCTAAGTCTACTCAGTTCCCATGTGGTCTCTCATTGCTTTATAGACTTAACTAATAAACAACAACATCTTCAAGGTTTCAATTACTTACTAAATGACCCTTTGGAACACAAAGAAAGTGTTGAACTCTGAATTACAATGTTTGGTTCAAATTTTTCTAAGACAATAAAAAAAGATCCAAAACTTTGAATGAATGGGTAGAGGCAAAGTTATAGGACCAATTAGGGAAAAAAGATAATAGAAACTATCAAGTGTTAGGCTATATTAAGTGAGGATATGAATTGCTCTGTACCCTGTACTTGTTTTTATTTTCTCTTTTTTTTATTGATTTTTTTTTTTTTGGTTTTTTTGAGACAGGGGTTTCTCTGTGGCTTTTGGAGCCTGTCCTGGAACTAGCTCTGTAGACCAGGCTGGTCTCGAACTCACGAGATCCGCCTGCCTCTGCCTCCTGAGTGCTGGGATTAAAGGCGTGCGCCACCACCGCCCGGCTCTTTTTTTTATTGAAAAAAAAAAGACATTTCTGCCTCCTCCCCCGCTTCCCGTTTCCCTCCCCCCTCCTACTCACCTCCCTCCCCTTCCCCCCACTCCTCCCCCTCCCTCTCCAGCCTGAAGAGCAGTCAGGGTTCCCTGCCCTGTGGAAAGTCCAAGGTCCTCCCCCTCCGTCCATGTCTAGGAAGAAGAACATCCAAACTGGCTAGGCTCCCCACAAAGCCAGAACATGAAGTAGGATCAAAACCCAGTGCCATTGTCCTAGGCTTCTCAGCAGCCCTCATTGTCCGCCAAATTCAGAGTCCAGTTTTATCCCATGCTTTTTCAGTCACAGTCCATCTGGCCTTGGTGAGCTCCCAATGGATCAGCCCCACTGTCTCCGTGGGTGGGTACACCCCTTATGGCCCCGACTTCTTTGCTCAATTCTCCCTCCTTCTGCTCCTCATTGGAGACATTGGGAGCTCAGTCCAGTGCTCCAGTGTGGGTCTCTGTCTCTATCTCCATCCATTGCCAGATGAAGGTTCTATGGTGATATGCAAGATATTCATCAGTATGGCTATAGGATAGGGTCATTTCAGGTTCCCTATCCTCAGCTGCCCCAGGAACTAACTGGGGACATCGCCTTGGGCACCTGGGAGCCCCCTCTAGGTCCAAGTTTTTTGCCAACCCTAAGATGGCTCCCTTAATTAAGATATGTGCTTCCCTGCTCCCCTAACCAACCTTCTTTTATCCCAATCATCCTGTTTCCTCAAGTTCCCCCCAACCTCCCCTTCTCACTTTTCTCTCCCCTTCTCCCCTTACCCCCTCCCACCACACCCCCAAGATCCCAATTTTTTGCCCTGCAATCTTGTCTACTTCCCATAACCAGGAGGATAGCTATATGTTTTTCTTTGGGTTCACCTTCTTATTTATTTAGCTTCTTTAGGATATCAAATTATAGACTCACTGACCTTTATTTATCTCTAGAAACCAATTATGAGTGAGTACATCCCATGTTCATCCTTTTGGGTCTGGGTTACCTCACTCAGGATAGTGTTTTCTATTTCCATCCATTTGCATGCAAAATTCGAGAAGTCATTGTTTTTTTACCGCTGAGTAGTATTCTAATGTGTATATATTCCACACTTTCTTCATCCATTCTTCCATTGAAGAGCATCTAGGTTGTTTCAGGTTCTGGCTATTACAAATAATGCTGCTATGAACATAGTTGAACAAATGTCCTTGTCATATGATCGGGCATCTCTTGGGTATATTCCCAAGAGTGGCATTGCTGGGTCCATGGGTAGGTTTGATCCCGAATTTCTGAGAAACCGCCACACTGCTTTCCAAAGTGGTTGCACAAGTTTGCATTCCCACCAGCAATGGATGAGGGTACCCCTTTCTCCACAGCCTTTCCAGCAAAGGCTATCATTGGTGTTTTTGATTTTAGCCATTCTGACAGGTGTAAGATGATATTGTATGACATTGTATCATCAAATCTCATGGTAAAATCACTTTGATAAAAATACAAAATAAGAGAATCATTGGAAAAATCAAAAGAACAATAAAGAACAAATGCAGTGCACCAGCTGCAGAAGTGGCTGGGACTCAATGCAGTTAAAGTTTCCAGATTAATACAATATAGAGAGATAATAATGTATAATATTGGATGTGAAGGGTAGAAAAGTTTTTCCAGGATGCTAATATATTCACACAAATTAAGTAGTTCTTTACTAACAAAATACTAACTACTTTTTTTAGGAGAAAGTAACTAACAATCTAAAGTGAAGAAAAAGTTCAATGAGCAAGAATCAAAAACTGACAGGAAGAGAAAGTATTAAACATTTTTACTCTGGGCTACAAGCTGGAAGAACTGGCAGTGAATTAGACCTCTGGTAAACTTCCAACAGCCAGTTCAAATCCACTCAAGCAGAGACAAAGGAAAACAGAGTGGGGGATCACCACTGTGTTTCACATCAAGACCTCACAATGGAGAGAGAACAAAGAGGTGAAGCTCCAATTGGTCTTAGTTCCCATCACAGGGCCCCCTTTTTCCCCAGCACCAATGGCATCCAATGAGAATGATTTCAGCAGGGTGTCAGGGGCCTGAACACCACCTGGAGACTGCACCAAATACACAAATCACTCTATCATATTTATCATAAACTGAAATGCATGCAATATTTAACTTATATGTGATTCTTCTCGGTTTGATCAACCATAGAACCTCTTTAAACAAAAGTATTCATGGAAATATACCACATATAGTCAGTCAGTCAAAAATAAATATTATAACTTAAGGTGAACTGAATAAATTTGAGAGGCAGATATGAATAATGTGTGTGTTTATGCCAATATATTCTTGTTACTCCATGTTTGTAAATAAAATAAAAAAAAAAACAGAGTTATAGTATTCAATGTAAGAACAGCTAGGAATAGATGACATGGACCAGAATTTCTTATTTCTTTAAAGAAAGCATGAACCATATCTCTTTACTCCAGTCATTATTTGTTACTTTTCAATATTGAAATAAAACTTCAA
>CAWTZC010002249.1:0-18858 GCA_963919715.1 Microtus obscurus
AACATGAAGTAGGTCCAAACCGTTGGCATGGTCTTGGCTTCTCAGCAGCCTCTATTTGTCAGCCAAATTCAGAGAGTCCACGGTTTTATCCCATCACTTTTCAGCGATCCACAGTCAACTTGCAATGGCATTGGGCTGAACTCCAAAATCAGCCCCACTGTCTCCAAGGGGTGGCGCACCACACTCATGATTTACAAACTTCTTTGCTCTGTTCTTCCTCTTCTGCTCACGCGTGGGACGTGGGAGCTCAGTCCAATCACTCCAGTGTGGGTCTCTGACTCTATCTCCATCCATTGTGGTGAAGTTTCTATGGTGATATTTGAGAGTATTCTCATCAGTGCCAGCTTATAGGATGCCAGGGTCTTCTCAGGTTCCCTATTGTCAGCACTGCCCCAAGGAACTAACTGGGGACATCGCTCTGGGCACCTGGGAGCCCTCTAGATCAGTCTTGCCAACCTAAGATGGCTCCCAACATAGCTCAGATATTTGTTTCTCTGCTCTCTTTAACCTTCCTTTATCACATAACATTTCCCAAGATCCCCACCACCTTCTCACATTTCTCTCCCCTTCTATCCCTTACCCCCATCCCCCACCACCCCAGATCACAATTATTTGCCTGGCAATCTGAGTCTACTTCCCACCAACCAGGCGGATAGCTGTATGTTTTTCTTTGGGTTCACCTTCTTATTTAGTTTCTTTAGGATATCATATTATAGACTCACTGACCTTTGTTATCTCTAGAAACCAATTATGAGTACGTACATCTCATGTTCATCCTTTTGGGTCTGGGTTACCTCACTCACGATAGTGTTTTTCTATTTCCATCCATTTTGCATTAAAAATTCGCGAAGCCATTGTTTTTTACCGCTGAGTAGTATTCTAATGTGTATATATTCACACCTTTCTTCATCCATTCTTCCATTGAAGGGCATCTAGGTTGTTTCCAGGTTCTGCCTATTACAAATAGTGCTGTAGACATGGTTGAACAAATGTCCTTGTCATATGATCGGGCATCTCGTGGGTATATTCCCAAGAGTGGCATTACTGCTAGATCCATAGGTATGTTGATCCAAGAATTTCCCGAAAAACCGCCACACTGTTTAGCACCAAGTGGTTGCACAAATTTGCATTCCCACCAGCAATGGATGAAGGTACCCCCCTCTCTGGCCTCTCCATATAAGGCTATCAGTGGTGTTTTTGATTTTAGCCATTCTGACATATGTGGGGATATCTCAATGTTGTTTTGATTTGCATTTCCTGATTGCTAAGGAAGCTGTAAAAGACATGACTTTAAGTGCCTTTTGGCCAATTTGAACTTCTTCTGTTGAGAATTCTCAGTGGTGGAGTCAAGTGCCCCATTTTTTAATTGGACAGTAATTTAAAGTCTAGTTTCTTGAGTTTTTTATATATTTTGGAGATCAGACCTTTGTCTGTTTGGGAGTTGGTGAAGATCTTCTCCCAGTCAGTGGGTTGCCTTTTTGTCTTAGTGACAGTGTCTTTTGCTTTACAGAAGCTTCTCCAGTTTCAGTAGGTCCCATTACATTCAATGTTGACCTTAATGACTGTGCTCCTGGGGTTATACTGGAAACGTCACCTGTTGTCTGTTGTAGGAGTACTTCCCTTTCTCTTCTATCAGGTTCAGTGTGTTCAGATTGATATTGGTCCTTTGGGTAGGACTTGTGAGTTTTTGTGCCATGAGTGATAGATATGGGTCTATTTTCATTCTTCTACTGGTTGACATCCAGTTGTGCCTTTCATTGTTGAAGATGCTTTCTTTCTTCCATTGTATTGTGTAGCACCTTTATAGAAGGCGGGGTGTTCATAGGTTTGTGGAAGTTAAATCCGGGTCTGATGTGGGAGTGTCATATATCAATCTGTTGATTTCATTGGTTAAATAAAGAAACTGACTGAGCCCCGTGATAGGCCAACCTGTAGGTGGGTGGAGTAGACAAGAAGAGGATTCTGGGAGAAGGAAGCTGATCAGAAAGGGTTTGGGTTTTGATGCAGATGCCGAAATAAGTCTCCCGATAGGCTTGCCTTGGGGGCTGCTATGCAGGTGTCATGTGAAATGGGTTAGGTCGATGTATATGAAAGAGCTGGCTTAATTATTCGACAAACAGTGATTAAAAAAGTAGTTTTCGTGTAATTATTTCAGGAGGCCCAAGCGTGGCCATGCGGGTGGCCGAGGTACAGGAGGACACAGCCCGGCCACCCTAATACTACAAATTAGCGCGCCAACATGCTAATGAACTCCCACGTAAAACCTGAGAGGGCTTAAAAGAGACATTGAAAAAATTTGAAGAGTGCTTTGCTGTTTCTGGGTTAGCATGCTGCAAAGAAATTGTCCTGACTCAGCAGCAGGAAAAAACTGGCTATTTAAAATGCGGCTTTCTGGGCTGTATGAATTCTGTCTGGCTCTGTGGGGGGCAGGCATAAATGGAGTATTGAATGCAAGTGCTAGCTTGTGATGGCAATATGGACTGCTGTGTGCCTGGAACTGTAATAACTCAGGCGCTAAATATCACGCTCTGAAACCAGGAGCCGTAAGCTCAGCATGATGAACTGAGCTGGTCTCAAGCAGGAACTTTCGTAATTACTGTGATAACAGCGCACCCAAGTTTTTAGACTTTACAAAACACAGACATTACACACCGTATTACTAAATTTTGCAACATAAGTTTTAAAGTATCTGGATATTAAAATTACAGATTAAAATACAACAAGTTTGAACAGACCACTAAATGGTCTGTCATTGGATAAATGTACGTGAGCTTGAGAGAAAAAAAATATATATAGAGAATAAAGTTAATGCCTTTAAGATAAAAGGTAAAGTCTTTAAAAGACAGAGTGAATGATTAAGAGGTAAAGAAATAAAGAAAAATAAGCCCGTTAAATGGAAAATTCACAGAGAGTCTGGATTATGTACATTGTGTTTTCTTTAAAATTTTTGACCCTGTGAAGGAGCTAAGTACAGAGAGTCATTTCATTACATGAGCCTGCTAAGCTGAACCAGAATGGATATAAAGGATACGATTTCAAGAATTGGGTCTAAGGATATGATGTCGGAGAGGGTCTTCTTTTTGTTTTCAAGAGGGACCAGACCCTATGGTCCATCTATTCCGATGTAATTTTATGATAGACCCGCCCTCCTGAAAAGGTTGCTGTATGAAACACCCTCAGAAAATTGCTTCACTCAACTGCCAGCTGAGATAAAACTATCACAGGTTATACACGTGAAAGACCCTAATTAACGACGCCCCCATCCAGCAGGAAGCAGTTTGGAGAGAGAAAAACTGCGCCCATGTTCCCAAATATTGATTATATATGTTCTTTTACAATTAAAGGGGGATATGAGTACTAGATATAAATGATTTGCATTGGTAGTGGATTTTAAGGTCAATTTTGTTATATGTATTTCCCCTGATCTTGATCAGTTGTTGGATTGTGTAGTTCATTTTTAAAATGTAATGTATAATTAAGGAAATACAGGTGTTGATGGATAAATCATCAATAATAGTCAAGCTTGTAGTCATATTAGATTTTCTAGAATATGGGGATATATGTCAGTTGGATAAGGATTCTTCATATCTTGCAAAGGACTAGAATATGGCATTTAATGTTTTACATCATTTAGGGTTTTCATGACAGAGACACGTCTGCTCTGTGCAGCACCAATCTACTTTGAGATGAGGATGGGCATCGAAAGAGGGATCCATATGGAACTGGACAAGCCATTTGGGCAAGGACGTCTTGGCTGGACTGTTGCATAAATGGGCACAAAGAACCCGAAGAGAGAGAGGACTGCTAAACTTGCCTAAAAAGGTGAGATGATCCTTCGGGGTTCCTGAATTATGAAAAAGTCTCACAAGAGACATTCTGCAGGACACAGCAGAAAATGGCTGAACTGTCTTTGGAATTTCCTGCTTCATGGAACTGTCTTGCCGGATCCTATGGGCCTGGAAGGCCGAAAGATGGATGCCCCACACTGGTACGGAAGGAACTTTGGAGTGACTGTCCAGGCAGCGAGAATGTCTCTGTCATTTCTAGAAATTTGGATTTCTTGTTTTGTTAAACAGTATTATATCCCTGGAGTCTTTGATGGAGTTGAGAGTGGATGGTTATAGTTTCTCTTAGTTATGATAAAAGATAAAATAGATATAAATATTGTAACTATAATTCTTACTTGATAACTGTTTTGCTATATATCATCATTTACTATGTTAAAATGAGAAGCCTTCCTTTTTGTTTAAACAGAAAAAGGGAAGTGATGTGGGAGTGTCATATATCAATCTGTTGATTTCATTGGTTAAAATAAAAAAGCTTTGCCTGAGCCCATTGATAGGCCAACCCTGTATAGGTGGGTGGAGTAGACAGAAAGAGGATTCTGGGAGAAGGGAAGCTGAGTCTCAGAAGGGTAGCCATGATGTTCCCAGTCCCTGCAGATGCAGGCTAGAATCTCCAGGTATGGGTGCCACACAAATTATCAGGAAATGGAGTTGGGTGATATGTAAAACCCAGCCATATGTGAGGCAGACAGTGATTAAAAGAAAACATTTTCGAGTAATTATTTCAGGAGCTTCAGCTGGGCCATCTTGGGTGGCCGGGTACAGGGGACACAGCCTAAGCCAGCCCTATTACTAACGGGTCTTCTACACGATTCCATTGGCCGACTTCTCTATTTTTATGCCAATACCACACTGTTTTCATTACTGTAGCTCTGTAATAGAGTTTAAAGTCAGGGATGGTAATGCCTCCAGAAGTTCCTTTTTGTATAACATGATTGTTTTGGCTATCCTGGGTTTTTTGTTATTCCATATAAAAGGATTGATTATTGTCTTCTCAAGATCAGTGAAGAATTTTAGCATGGGATATTGAGTTTGAATTGCATTGACTCTGTAAATTGCCTTTGGTAGGATTGCCATTTTTACATTGTTGGTCCTCCCAATCCACGAGCAGCAGGGAGAATCCTTCCATTTTCTGGTATCCTCTTCAATTTCTTTCTTCAATGCCTTAAAAAAGTTTTTGTCAAATAGATCCTTCACTTCTTTTGTTAGAAGTTACCGAGATATTTTATGCTGTTTGTGGCTATCGTGAAAGGTGATGCTTCTCTGATTTCCCTCTCTAGCCATATCCTTTGTGTATAGGAGAGCGACTGATTTTTTGGAGTTGATCTTGTATCCGGCCACATTACTAAAGAGTGTTTGTCAGCTGTGAGGAGTTCCTTGGTGGGTTTTTGGGGACATGTACACTATCATATCTCATCTACAAATAACGAGGAAGTTTAACTTCTTCCTTTCCAATTCGAATCCCCTTGATCCCCTTATAGTTGTCTTATTGCTATTGCTAAAACTTCAAGTACTATATTGAAGAGGTTGGAAAGTGGACAGCCTTGCATTTTTCTGGTTGTAGTTAGGGTGGCTTTGAGTTTCTCTCCGTGCAGTTTGATGTTAGCTGTTACAGGGTTTGCTGCACAAATAGCTTTTATTATATTTAGGTATGACCCTTGTATCCCTAATCTCTCCAGGGCTTTTATCATAAAGGGATGTTGAATTTTGTCAAAAAGCTTTTTCAGCATCTAATGAAATGATCTGTATGGTTTTTCTTTCAGTTTATTCTTCATATGATGATGTACACTTTGGTAGATTTTCTATGTTAGACCAGCCTATACATCTCTGGGATGAAGCCTACTTGATCAAAATGGATAATTTTTCTAATGTGTTCTTGAATACGGTTTGCCGAAGTATTTTTAGTTGAGGATTTTCTTGCGTAGGTGCTCAGGGGTGAATTGGCCTGTAATTCTCTTCCTTGGTTGAGTCTTTGTGTGGTTTTGGTATCAGAGTGACTGTAGCTTCATAAAAGGAATTTGGCAATGACTCTTCTGTTTCTATATTGTGAAATACCTTAAGGAGTATAGGTATTAGGTCTTCTTGAAATTCTGGAAGAATTCCGCATTGCGACAAGTCTGGTCCTGGGCTTTTTTTTTGGTGGGAGGTTTTTGATAGCAGCTTCTAATTCTTCGCATTTACTGACAGGTCTATTTGGGTTGTTCACCTGGTTCTGATTTAACTTTGTATATGGTATTTATCTAAAAAAGTGTCCATTTCTTTTTACATTTTCCAGTTTTTGTGACCTTTTGACAGGCTTTTGTAGTAAGATCTAATGATTCTCTGAATTTCCTCTGTAATATCTGTGGTTATGTCCCCCTTTTGTTTCTGAGTTTATTAATTTGCAAATTCTCTATCCGCCATTTGATTAGTTTGGATATGGGGTTTGTCAATCTTGGTGATTTTTCCAGAATCAGCTTTTTGTTTCACTTGATTCACTTTGGATTGTTTTCTGTGTTTCTATTTTTTTGATTTTCAGCCCTGCGGTTTGACTATTTCCAGTCTTCTGCTCCTCCTAGTGAGTCTGCTTCTTTTTTTTTCTGAGAGAGCTTTCAGGTGGGTGTATTAAGTCTCCAATGTATGCTTTCTCTGTTTTCTTTAAGTGGGCACTAAGGGCTGTGAACTTTCCCCTTAGGACTGCTTTCAAAGTTCCCATAAGTTTGGGTATGTTTTTCTTTATTTTCATTGAATTCAAGGAAGGCTTTAATTTCTTGCTTTTTCTCGTTGGTCCAGGTGTGGGTCAATAGTTGACTGTTCAGTTTCCATGAGTTTGTAGGCTTTCTAGGGGTAGCATTGTTGTTGAATTCTAACTTTAGTCCATGGTGATCTGATAAGACACAGGTAGTTATGGATATTTTTTTGTAACTTTGTGGAGGTTTGCTTTGTTACCGAGGATGATGGTCAATTTTCGGAAGGTTCCATGAGCTGCAGTGAAGAAGGTATATTCTTTCCTATTTGGGTCAGGAATGTTTATGGATGTCTGTTAAGTCCATTTTGATTCAGTACCTCCATTAATTCTCTTATTTCTCTGTTAGGTTTCTATCTGATTATACTGTCCATTGGTGAAAGAGAGTGTTGAGATCTCCTACTATTAGAGTGTGCGGTCTGATTGGTAGCCTTGTAAAAAAGGTTTAGTAAGGTTTCTTTTTTACATATGTGGGTGCTTTTATATTATAGGGGCATAGATATTCAGGATTGAGATCATCCTGATCAATTGTTCTGTTATGGTATAAAATGTCCCTCTCCATCTCTTCTGGTTCATTTAAGGTTGAAGTTTTGTTAGAAATTAGTATGGCCAACTGCTTGTTTCTTAGGTCCATTTGCTTGATAAACCTTTACCATCCCTTTACTCCTAAGTAGAGTGACTGTCTTTGTGGTTGAAGTTGTGTTTCTTATGTAAACAGCAGAATATTGGATCACCTTTTGCTGTACCCAATCTCTTAGCCTTGTGCCTTTTATAGGTGAGTTGAGTCCATTGACATTAAAGGGATATTAATGACCAGTGGTTGTTAACTCCAGGTCACTTTTTAATACGTAGAGTTTTAGTGTGTTTGCCTTCTTTTAGTTTGCGCTGAGTGAAGGGTGTCTAGATGTTTGAGTTATTGTGGTCATTGTTGGTCTCCTTGGTTTATTTATTTTCCTTCTATTACTTTCTGTAAGGCTGGATTTGTCGGCTACGTAGTGTTTAAATTATTTGTTTTTATCCTGGAAAATTTTGTTTTCTCCATTTATACGTGAACGAAAGCTTGGCTTGGTGTATTAGTCTGGGCTTGTCTGCCATGTTCTCTTAGCTTCTGCAGTGGCATCTATCCAGGACCTTCTGGCTTTCTGGTTTCCATAGAGTAGTCAGGTGTCAGTCTGATAGGTTTACTACCTTTATAAGTAACTGTGACCTTTTTCCTTTGCACTCCAATATTCTTTCACTTTTATTCTGGATCGTTTTGTTCCAAGTTCTGATTATTTTATGGCGAGGAGATGTTTTTTTTGGTCCAGTCATAGTCGTTGTTCTGTATGCTTCTTGAAGCACCTTTCAAGTAACATCTTTCTTTGAGGCTTGGAAAGTTTGCTTCTATAATTTTTATTAAATATATTTTCTGAACCATTGAGCTGTACTTCTTTATCCTTATCTTCCATCCCAATTATTCTTGGGTTTTGGGTCTTTTTGTTGTGTCCCACATTTCCTCTCGGTTTTGTGATGAGAATTTGTTGGTTTTGCTGTTTTCTTTGATCAGTGTGTTAATTTTCTCTATGATATCTTCAGTGTCTGACATTCTTTCTTCCACAACTCTTTTATGAGGATCTGTTGGCAGTACTTGTCTCTGTAGTTCCTGTTTGTTTACCCAGATTTTCCATCTCCAACCTTCCCTCAGTTTGTGTTTTCTTCATTACTTCCATTTCATTCTTCAGGTCTTGAACCACTTCCCTTACCTGTTTGATTGCATTTTCTTGTTTCTCTTGGTTTTCTTGGGTATCTTTGAGCGATTTATTCATTTCCTCTACCTTTTTTGTTTGTAATCTCTAATTGTTTATGGCAGTTTTCACCTCCTGTTTAGGTCTTCTATTATTTTCAAATAATTCACTTTTAAATTCGATTTCATCTAATTCTTCTGGAGTAGGGTGTACAATTCTTCTTGTTTTGGGATCCCTGGGTTCTGGTGATGCCATGTTGCCTTTCAGGTTGTTACAGAGGGAATTCTTGCATTGGTGCCTTCCCATCTCCTCCTTCAAATAAAGCCAAAAGAGGCCTGGTTTCTTGGTCCAGTCTTCTGTGACTGAATCTCTGGATGTATCTCTTCAGTGTAGAGCCCAGAGGCCGTCTTACAGCTTGAACTCTCAATTGCCCAAACATGGATGACCATCCAGATGGAACTCCTCAGCACCACCCCCAGCGATGTCCCTCTGGTACCGGATCTGCTCTCCCTGCTGCTTGGGTGTCTCGCCGAACAAAGGGCCTACCTTGCTGCCACAGGCAGGCCACCTAGACAAAAGGAGCTACTACCTCTGGGGCCCTCCCTAGTGGGACCCTGTCCCAGCGCCCAAAACAGGCTGAGCTGGGAGATGTTGGTAGTAATTTCAAAGAGGGGAGAGGAGTCAGTCGGAGTGGGGGAGGGCGTGGATGCAAGCTGGAGCAGGATAGGAAGAAAGAGGAGGTATCGGGCAGTCTAGCCCCTGCAGGCGACCAGGAAGTGGGAGGGGTGAGGAACAACTCGTTCCCTGTCCCGGGCTTCTGCCGCGGTCCGAAACTCACTTACCCCAGCGATGTCCCTCTGGTACCCAGGATCTGCTTTTCCCTGCTGCTTGGGTGTCATGAACAAAGGGCCGACCTTGCTGCCACAGGCAGGCCGCCCTAGACAAAAAGGGGTCCTTCACTTCTTTGGTTAGGGTTACCAAGATATTTATTGCTGATTGTGGCTATACGTGAAAGGTGATGCTTCTCTGGTCTCTGCTTCCATATCCTTTGTGTATAGGAGGGCTGACTGATTTTTGGAGTTGATCTTGTATCCGAGCCACATTACTAAAAGGTGTTTAGCATCAGCTGTAGAAGTTCTTTGGTGGAGTTTTTGGGAATTAAACATATTTTTGTCCTTGTCATCTGCAAATAACGAAAGTTTAACTTCCTTCCTTTCCAATTAGAATTCACTTGATCCCTTATGTTGTCTTATTGCTATTGCTAAAACTTCAAGTACTATATTGAAGAGGTATGGAAAAAGTGGACAGCCCTTGTCATTGTTCCTGAATTAAGTGAGATGGCTTTGAATTTCTCTCCGTTTTAGTTTGATGCTATTTAATGGGTTTGCTGTAAATAGCTTTTTTTTTTTTTAGTAGCAAAATTCATGTATAATACAAATTAAAGATAATCTTATGTGTATATGATACCATTACCCTAAGCAAATAGCTTTTATTATATTTAGGTATGACCCTTGTATCCCTAATCTCTCAGACTTTATCATAAAGGGATGTTGAATTTTGTCAAAAGCTTTTTTCAGCATCTAATGAAATGATCATATGGTTTTGTATAGTTTGTTTATATGATGGATTACATTGATAGATTTACGTATATTGAACCAGCCTTGCATCTCTGGGATGAAGCCTACTTGATCAAAATGGATAATTTTTCTAATGTGTTCTTGAATCTGAAGTTTGCCAGTATTTTGTTGAGGACCCTAACGTCGATGTTCCGTCAAGGTAGGGTGTATGTAATTCTCTTTCTTGGTTGAGTCTTTGTGTGGTTTTGGTATCAGAGTGACTGTAGCTTCATAAAAGGAATTTGGCAATGACTCTTCTGTTTCTATATTGTGAAATACCTTAAGGAGTATAGGTATTAGGTCTTCTTGGAAATTCTGGTAGAATTCACGTGAGCCGTCTGGTCCTGGGCTTTTTTTTGGTAGGGAGGTTTTTTGGTAACAGCTTTTAATTCTTCCGAGACTGACAGGTCTGTTTTGGGTGTTCACCCCTGGTCCTGATTTAACTTTGGTATATGGGTATTTATAGATGTGGGGTTAGTGAAGATCTTTTCCCATTTTGAAGGTTTTTGTTTCATCTTATTGACCATATCCTTTGCTTATCAGAAGATTTTCAGTTTCAGGAGGTCCCATTTATTAATTGTTTCTATCAGTGTCTGTGTTACTGGATTATATTTAAGTGGAGTCCTGTGCCAGTGCATTCAAGTATCTTCCCACTTTCTCTTCTATTAAGTTCAGTGTGGCTGGCTTTATGTTGAGGCCTTTGATTCTTTTGGACTTGAGTTTTGTGCGTGGTGATAGATATGAATCTATTTTCATTCTTCTACATGTTGATATCAGATTATGACAGCACTATTTGTTTTCTTTTTTGAGCCCATGTGGACGTTTATTTTTAATTTTTTATTACTTTATTAATAGGAATTAAGAATTCCACTTCCTCCACTCCTCCCAGTTTCCTCCTGCTCCTGAACTCCCCCTCCCCATTTCCCCCTCCAGTTCTAAAAGAGGACAGGGTACCCTGTACTATGTGAAGTTCAAAATCCTTCCCCTCCATCTTGGCATATGAAAGGATGAATCCAAACAGAATAGGATCCCAAAAGCCAGTACATGCCATAGAGACAAATCCCAGTGCCATTATCTTTGGCTTCTCAGTCTGCCCCAGTGCAGTCACATTCAGAGGGTCCAACTTGTTCAGTTCAGTCAACTGGATTTGGTGAGCTCCCATTAGCTTAGGCTTTACTGTCTCCAGTTGGTGGATTAACCCCTTGTGATCCTGACTTCCTTGCTCATATTCTTCCTCCTTCTGCTCTTCAACTGGACCTTGGGAAGTATAAGTCCATACTCCCATGTGTGGGACTCTGTCCCCCTCTCTCAGTCTGTTGCTGGACAAAGGTTCTATAGTGATGTTCAAGATAGTCCTCAGTCTGACTATGAGACAAGACCAGTTCAGGCACCTTCTCCTCCCCTGCTGAGGGTCCTAGCTGAGAACATCCCTGTAGATATCTGGGAACCCTCTAGAGTCAATCCTCTGCCAACCCCACATTTCCTCCCTTAATTAAGATAACTTCTTTCCTGCTTCTATATCTGACCTTCCTACATCTCAACCATCCCACTACCCCAAGCTCTCCCCAACCCTCCCATTCTCCCTTCTCTCTCTCCCTCTCCCCTTTCCCCACTTCACTCCTGCCCCCGTGCTCCCATTTTTTGCCTGGCAATCTTGTCTGTTTCCAATTTCTAGAAGGATCTATATATGTCTTTGTTTGGGTTCACCTTATTATTTAGGTTCTCTAGAATCATGAACTTTAGGCTCAATATCCTTTGTTTATGGCTAGAATCCACTAATGATAGTACATACCATATTTATATTTTTGAGTCTGGGTTATCTCTTTCAAGGATAGTATTTTCTGCTTCCATCCATTTGCATGCAAACTTCAAGTTGTCATTTTTTTCTGCTGGAAGTAGTACTCTGTGTAGCTGCACCATATTTTCTTTATCCATTCTTCCGTTGAGGGCTTCTAGGTGATTTCAGGTTCTGGCTATTACAAATAATGCTACTATGAACATAGTTGATCAAATGCTTTGTAGTATGATTTGGGCATCTCATCTTGATATATTCCAAGAGAGTGGTATTGCTAGATCCTGAGGTAGGTTGATTCCCAATTATTTGAGAAACCACTACACTGATTTCCAAAGTGGTTGTACAAGTTTGCATTCCCATCAGCAATGGATGAGGGTACCCCTTACTCCACATCCTCTACAGCATTGGTTATCATTGATGTTTTTGATTTTAGCCATTCTGACGGGCATAAGATGGTATCTCAAAGTTCTTTTTGATTTGTATTTCCCTGATAGGTAAGGAAATATTATGTCAAACACTGACAAAATTAATATATTATAGATCTACATGCCTGTGATTATAAACTAAAGAATATAAAAAAAGGCACTAATGAAACCCTTGTTATCAAACTGCATTCCATTCAAATGGATTTCTAATTTTAATTCTTTGTAGTCACATAAAAAGTGGGGAAGTTGTAGCAAAACTTAAAATATCAGTATTTTAGAGGCATGGGTGGGCAATTCCTTTATTCTCAATAGCTGAATCAAAGAGGTTTAGACTCAGTGAGAATTTGTATGTCAAAAATAAAATAATATAGGAGATAATGGTTGAGGGAGATCAATAATGAAGAGTACCTGTTGTTCTTTCAAATGACCACAGTTTGGTTTCCAGAACCAACATGGGAAGCTTGAAACCACCTGTAACCTCAACTCCAGGGGATCAAACATTGCTTCTGTATTTGTGGGCAAACAGACAAACAAAAAACACTTGGACACACACACACACATGCATACATTTATGAAAAAATAAAACAAATATTAATTTTTTTTGTTTTTTTGAGACAGGGTTTCTCTGTGGCTTTGGAGCCTGTCCTGGGACTAGCTCTGTAGACCAGGCTTGTCTCGAACCCACAGAGATCCGCCTGCCTCTGCCTCCCGAGTGCTGGGATTAAAGGAAAGCACCACCATGCGCCCGGCTAAAACAAATATTACAAGTAGAGAAATATAAGAAGACATCTGATGTTACTACATGCTCAAGACAAAACTATATATAGTACACACACACACACACACACACACATATATATATATATATATATATATATATATATATATATATATATATCAAGGAGATGATACAATCACAAATACATGAGTTTAGATTTTTAGAGGAATCTTGGAGAGAGAAAGAAAGCATCACTAGCAAGTAGGTGAACTTAACTAGCAAGACCTCTGCAGAGATACCCTACATAAACGATTAAGTTTATTACCAGGGTCTTTTTCCTTCAGTCCCTTTGGTACACAACTTTCTCCTTGTTCTTAACATTTATTATATAAATTCTCACAAAGGGCTATCAACAAATTTGGACCAACTGCAAAATAAATGTCAAAGACTGCTGAGCGAATATGTTGAAGACTGTAGTCTGGGAAGGCTGCTGATTTATCGGTGAGGTGCTGGGATTATTAGCACTTGTGTGAAGGGTTTGCACAGACACACAAACACACACACACACAACACACACACACACACAACACACACACACACACACACACACACACACACACACACACACACACACTTATCCAAAACAGAATATACAGGATAATTTGAGAGTGGGATTTTGGAAGTGGACTCAGGCTAAGTTTAAAAAGATGGAATGGAAGGGTGGTATAATAAAAATGCATTGCACTCATGTACTAAAATCTTAAAAAATACAAATGATGAAAGTATAGCCAGCAACATAAATTATATACATATACTGTTTACTAAGTCATAAATTACCTAAAAATAAAAATTGTGACATTGGACACTTATTTGAACAAAGCAGTATTCTGTATTTCACAAAAATGTGCGAAAAAGGAAAATAAATAGAACAATAATAAAAACAAACATATCAAAACAAAAGAAAAGAATTCAGGTAACAAAATAATGTTTCCAAAAAAATATGTTTCCAAATAACAGAGTCCCTAAGATTGTCTTCTCTAAAATATAAAACTTCTTATAAATGTGACATTAAGGCAGATATCTAAACTAAATAAATGAATTCTCCAATGAAAATTTCGGCAAGTACCTACATTAAACATGAAGCAAAGCACATAAAAGTTATTAATATTTTGCTCTAAGGGTACAAGAGGTCTAAACAGCCTTGATTTATGAATGCCTTACCTAAAGATCATGCTGTAATATGGAGAAATAATTTTCAGAGCCAAAAGCATTTAGAAAGAGCACATAAATGGCAGTAAGATATTTGGCTGTACATACTGGATTAATAGGTTTCTAAAGACCTGATTTTTATTTTCTGTCTCACAATTAGAAATGAGCACTGCTCTCTTGTCCAGCCCCTCCTCACGATGTAATTCCCTAATCCAGAACAACTGTCGATCTAACTTAATCTTTATCCCTGTTCATGTTTATGAAAACTGGAATATGATCACACAGATGTCTCCTTAAGAATGGGTGAATACATTTAATAGTGAGGAATTGAAAATATTTTACTCATGCATTTATGGGCACAGTTTTCTATGCAGAGTAGTCCAATGACAGGCCAATAGTTTATGACTCATAATCACCTGACTGGGATTTTTATTTCTTTCTGGGAATTGTAAAGGAAATTCAACCTCTGGGAAATTGTATTCCAGGGGAATTAGAGGGTCAAATTCAAATGTATTTTCCATTTTACCAGTGTTATGTATGATGATGTGGTCATTAGCACCTGGTTCTGAGCTAATCTAACATCATGTTGCAAGATTTATATGGATATTCTCTCTTCTTTGTTTCTGGTACAATCTGTAAAAATTGATATTAATTTCCTTGTAAAACAAATCCCCTGTGTTCAAGGATCCATGAAAGTCTAGAAAATTTTCCAGTTCTCTGAATGTCAATATGGCTGTGAATAAATGTGAGAAGTTGCTGCCTCACACTTGTGAAAATAGTGCATAACGTAGTAGGTTGCACTGCAAGCATAGGAATAACAAAGTCACATGAAATCTATTTTCCATTTTCTGGAGTGAACTGTGAGATGGAATTGCTGGGAAAACCTGTGCATCTTCATATGTATTAAGAGGTCGCTAAGGATGTGCTGCCCTCATCTCAGCAGTGAGACAAGTAAGTCAGAACACTGACACTCTCTTTCCAGGATCTAAGTCATAGGAATCAGTTTTGCTTTTTCTTTCTTTCTTTCCTTCCTTCCTTCCTTCCTTCTTTCTTTCTTTTTTTTTTTTTGGGATTTTCGAGACAGGGTTTCTCCGTAGCTTTTTGGTTCCTGTCCTGGAACTAGCTCTTCTAGACCAGGCTGGCCTCCAACTCATGGAGATCCGCCTGCCTCTGCCTCCCGAGTGCTGGGATTAAAGGCATGTGCCACCACCGCCCAGCAGGAGTCAGTTTTTATATAAATGTACAGTGATGGTGGAGATAAACTAAACATACAGACAGTAAAGCACTGGTCCTGCCTGTGAGGTGCCGTGAGGTTCAGTGTGTGCTCATTGGTGATCAGATTCCTGTTTTTGAGAAAATATACAACCCACATTACAGGCACCCACTACTGTCTTTTGACCTCCTTGGACACCAGGACTACATGTAGTGAACAAACATGCCCACAGGCCAAACACAAATAGACACACAATAAATAAATCTAAAACAATTTTTCAGAAAAGGTAATTTCTGAAATTTTTGGATATGTAAAAATATTCTGCTTCCTTCATAAGCAAAGGGCAACAAGCCTATAGTTCAGGATTCTAGAGAAACTAAGTAATAAGGTGAACCCAAAGAAAAACAAATATAGACCCACCTGGAAATTGGAATCAGACAAGAATTTGGCAACAGGGGAGCAGGGAGTAGAGGCAGGGGAGAAGGGGGGTTGAGGAGAGCACGGGAATGGGATGATCGAGATGGAGGAAGGACAGATATGAGAGCAAGGGAAGAGATATCTTGATTGAGGAGCATTATGGAGTTAGCAAGAAACCTGGCTCTAGAAAAATGCCCAAGGAATTCTGAAAGGCATGAACTCAGCTGAGACCCTAAGCAATTGAGGAGAGGTTTCACAGGCAGGCTTACCCTGTGTCAGACTGATGATTATCTTAAATATCACCATATAACCTTCATCCAACAACAGATGGGAACAGAGGCAATGACCCACATCCAGTGCATTGAACTGAGCTCCCAATATCCAGTTGAAGAGTGGAGGAAGTGAGAGTATGAGCAAAGAATTCAAGACATGAGGTCATCCTCTGAAACAGTTTGCTTGAGCTAATGGCAGCTCACCAACTCCAACTGGACTGGGAGTGAATGAGCATAGGAAAAACCAAGCCCCTCTGAAGTGGGTTGACAGCTGGAGGAACTGAGGGACCACTGATAGTGACACTGGGATTTGTCTCGACTGCATATATCAGCTTCATGGGATCCTATTCTCTTTGGACGTAAACATTGCTCAACCTGACGTAGTAGGAGGGCCTTGCACTTTCCACAGGGTGGGGTGCATGGCTCTCCCTTACAGTTGGAGAGGTGGGGAAGAGTCTGTGGAGGAAGAGGAGAAGAATGGGGGGGGAGGGGAAGGAGTAGGAGTTTGGATATTTGGATTGGTATTTTTTAAGTAATAAAAAGGGGAAAACAATAAAATAGAATACCATCCACAAACAAAAAAGAAAAAAGAAAAAATTCAATGAGCAAGGGGATCGAATGGACAGGAAGAGAAAACAGTAAACATTTTCACTGTAGGCTATAAAATGAAAGAAGTGGCGAGTGATTAGACTTGTGATAAATTTTCAAAAGCTGGTTTAAATCCACTCAAGCAGAGACAAAGGAAAACAGAGTGTGGGGATCACCACTGTTTTCACATCAAGACCTCACAATGGAGAACAAAGGGGTGAAGCTCCAGTTGGACCCTCCATTCCCCAGCTCTACTGTTATTCAGTGAAAATCATTTCAGCAGGGTGTCAGGGGCCTGAACACCACCTGGAGAATGCGCCAAATACAGATTCTACTCTTACATTTACCACACACTAAAATGCATGAATCTTTAACTTAAGTGATTATTTTAAGTTTTCAACCATAGAACAACTGTAGACAAAAAAATATGGAAATATACACATATAGTTAATTGATCAGAAATTAAAAATAAATATTATAATACAAGGTGAACTGAATAAATTTGAGAGCCAAATATAAACAGTTTGTGTGTGTTCATGCCAATATATCCTTGTTCCTCCATGTGTAAAAATTCTTAAAAAAACAGACATATAGTATTCACTTTAAGAAGAGCAGGAACAGGTGACATGGACCAAAATTCCTTATTTCTTTATATGAAGCATGAACAATATAACTCTTCTCCAGCTATCAATTGTTGCATGTTAATATTGAAATGAAGCTTTAGGAGTTCAGCTGAACTGAACACAGTACTTTGCTCCTGAGGCACTGGTTTTCACTTAGAAACCTTTAAATGACCTTTCCTTATGCAACTTCATTTTGCAGGGTGGTAAGTGGCGCTGTGAGCACTGGCTACCCAGAGCATAATGAGCCGTGGAAGTCTGACATACACCTTTAAGGCAGTGATTCTCAAACTTCCTACACCTGTGATCCTTTACTAGCTCCTCATGTTATGGTGACCCCTGCAATCATAAAATTATTTAGCTTTTACTCTATAATGGTAACTTTGCTACCGTTATGAATGTTAATGTTAATATCTGATATGCAGTAAACATGATTTAAACCAAGATTTTTCATTGCATGGATGCAGAGAAAGATGACTCAATAAAAATGAGGGATCCAAGGCCAATGCTGAGGAACCTTCCAATGGCATCAGGCCAATTTACTACTCAGGCTTTCAAGCACTACCCCCTAATCTGTACATAAGATGCTCAGTAGGAAGGAAGAAGGGATTTAAGACAGTGAGATTGGAATAGAGTACATAGGTGAGAATAATAATGTACAATCCAAAAGAAAGTAGGAAGCAACTTTGACAAAGTACTTGGCCAGGGGCAAAGAAAGTTGGAAGACGCTAGACTCTAGTTCCTAGAGAGTGGCAAGGAGAGGAGCCTAAATCAGATGTTTATCCTTACCTCTGACACCATGAAGGAGCTCCATGCTTCCAAAGATCTAATAAGGCTCTTTAGATGTGAACTCTTCACATTATCCAGCGAAGGACAATGTGCCAGCAGACTGAACTACACAACTTGTCTATTCAGTCCTAATCCTGCAGTATGATGGAAAGAGACAAGGTAATGTCCACATTCAAATCTGCATTATATGTTTTCCATAGCAAAATGCTACTCTATACCCTTCTATTAAGCAGTCAGCCTCAAAGATTTAATTGATCATTAACCATTGTGTTGTTTTGTGTATGACATGATAGCAAATAGGATCTCACATTCGTACACTGTCTGTTTATGAAGGGTTGTACACGTTAGATATCCACTTTATAAATTAGGCATTAGGGTTTCCATTTGATGTGACTATGTAAATCCTGTTGCAATGAGCACAGTCATTTCATATTCTTTCACCTCTTCATTTCTTTTTTTCAACTTTTTTTTTTTTCGAGACAGGGTTTCTCTGTGGCTTTGGAGACTGTCCTGGAGGTAGCTCTGTAGACCAGGCTTGTCTCGAACTCACAGAGATCCGCCTGCCTCTGCCTCCCGAGTGCTGGGATTAAAGGCGTGCACCACCATACGCCTGGCTTTTTTTTCAACTTTTGATAGAGGGTTCTAGCCATCTTCCTGTTTTTTTTGAAAGCTAGATGGCGCTGTGAGCACAGTGGTCATTAATCCATCAAGTACAGTTTGGCACATGCTTTTAAGGGCAGCAATGTTCTCTGTGCTTAAAATGACTTGGCACCTTCTGTTATTTTAACAAGAGACCTATGCAGACAAAAAGGAGAATGTACACTGGGAACATATTTTTTCCTCACCATTTTCTTGTGCTGGATTTATGTAGTATCTTTACTTGATCTAACCTCATATTTTTA
>CAWTZC010002250.1:0-49312 GCA_963919715.1 Microtus obscurus
TATTGGAAAAAAAAGAAATTTCTGCCTCCCTCCCCGCCTCCCCATTTCCCTCCCCCTTCCTCCCTCCTACTCCATCCCCCCACTCCCTCCCCCCTCCCTCTAAAGCCTGAAGAGCAGTCAGGGTTCCCTGCCCTGTGGAAAGTCCAAAGTCCTTCCCCCTCAATCCTGGTCTAGGAAGGTGAACATCCAAACTGGCTAGGCTCTCACAAAGCCAGAACATGAAGTAGGATCAAAAAGCCGGTGCCATTGTCCTTGGCTTCTCAGCAGCCCCTCATTGTCCGCCATCAGAGTGTCTGGTTTTATCCCATGCTTTTTCAGTCACAGTCCAGCTGGCCTTGGTGAGCTCCCAAAGAATCAGCCCCACTGTCTCCACGGGTGGGCGCACCCCTTGTGGTCCTGACTTCTTTGCTCATATTCTCCCTCCTTCTGCTCCTCATTGGGACTTTGGGAGCTCAGTCCAGTGTTCCAGTGTGGGTCTCTGTCTCTATCTCCATCCATCGCCAGATGAAGTTTCTATGGTGATATGCAAGATATTCATCAGTATGGCTATAGGATAGAGTCATTTCAGGTTCCCTATCCACAGCTGCCCCAGGAACTAACTGGGGACATCGCCCTGGGCACCTGGGAGCCCCTCTAGTACCCTACAACAGATGGGCACAGGTGATCAGCTTCCTAGGTATAACCCCAGCAGCACAGTCATTAAGGGCAACATTGAATAAATGGGACCTACTGAAACTGAGAAGCTTCTGTAAAGCAAAAGACACTGTCACTAAGACAAAAAGGGAACCCACTGACTGGGAGAAGATCTTCCACCGAACCCCAAGAACAGACAAAGGTCTGATATCCAAAATATATAGAAGAACTCAAGAAACTAGACTTTAAAATGCTAATTAACCCAATTAAAAAATGGGGCACTGATCTGGAAGAGAGAATTCTCAACAGAAGAAGTTCAAATGGCCAAAAGGCACTTAAGGTCATGCTCAGCCTCCTTAGCGATCAGGGAAATGCAAATCAAAACAACATTGAGATATCACCTTAACACTTGTCAGAATGGCTAAAATCAAAAACACCAATGATAGCCTTTGCTGGAGAGGCTGTGGAGAAAGGGGTACCCTCATCCATTGCTGGTGGGAATGCAAACTTGTGCAACCACTTTGGAAAGCAGTGTGGCGGTTTCTCAGGGAAATTTGGGATCAACCTACCCATGGACCAGCAATGCCACTCTTGGGAATATACCCACGAGATGCCCGATCATATGACAAGGACATTTGTTCAACTATGTTCATAGCAGCATTATTTGTAATAGCCAGAACCTGGAAACAACCTAGATGTCCTTCAATGGAAGAATGGATGAAGAAAGTGTGGAATATATACACATTAGAATACTACTCAGCGGTAAAAAACAATGACTTCGCGAATTTTACATGCAAATGGATGGAAATAGAAAACACTATCCTGAGTGAGGTAACCCAGACCAAAAAGGATGAACATGGGATGTACTCACTCATAATTGGTTTCTAGAGATAAATAAAGGTCAGTGAGTCCTATAATTTGATATCCTAAAGAAACTAAATAAGAAGGTGAACCCAATGAAAAACATATAGCTATCCTCCCGATTATGGGAAGTAGACAAGATTGCCAGGCAAAAATTGGAATCTTGGGGGTGTGGTTCGGAAGGGGGTAAGGGGAGAAGAGGAGAGAAATGTGAGAAGGGGACGTTGGGGGGAACTTAGGGAAACAGGATGATTGGGATAAAGAAAGGTTGGTTAGGGGAGCAAGGAGGCAGCTTTCTTTTAAAAAACATGAATGGGCTTTTGGCATCACCAGCACAAATGGCTCTAACTCTTTCTCTGGAGGTCCAGATATGGAGCATTTAAATGGTATCTCTGAGCAGCATGTTACAAACTTATAATAAGAGGCGGAGCATGCTGCATCCTGCCACCCAGCTAGGTTATATCCAAAATAACCACACAGAAATTGTATTAATTAAATTACTGCCTGGTCAATTATCTCCAGCCCCTTATTGGCTAGCTCTCACATCTTGATTAACTTATTTCTATTAAATCTGTGTATCACCACATGACTGTGGCTTACCAGAAAGATTCTAACCTACATCTATCTCAGGCCAGAGGATCATGGCATCTGCCTGACTCTGTTCTTCTTCCCAGCATCCAGTTCTGTCTTTTCTGCATACTTAAGTTTCTGCCCTATCAAAAGGCCAAGACAGTCTCTTTATTCAACCAATGAAAGCAACACATTCTACACCATTTCCCCTTTTCTGTTTAAACTAAAAGGAAGGATTTAACTGGTAAAATTACATATTACAAATATCAAACAAGAATTACAATTACAATATTTGGTACTATTTTATCTTTTATCATAACTAAGAATAACTATAAATATAACTATCTGTTCTTCAACTCCATCAAAGACTCCAGAAGGATATGATATTTCCTAAGTAAACAAGAGGTAAGCAACTTCCAAAACTCTAGAATTGACAGAGACATCTCACTGCCAATACAGTCACCCAAAGCTATTTTGTACCATTGGGGCATTCATATTCACCCTACAGGCCCAAAGTATCCAGCAGACATTTCCATGAAACATGAAATTTTAAAGACAATTTAGTCACTTCCTTCTGTATCCTGCAGAATGTCTCACAGACTCTTTCATGAATCAGGATCCCTGAATGATCTTCTCACCTTTAGGCAAGTACAGCTGTCTTCTCTCTGCAGGTTCTGTATGTTCAGTTTATGCAGCAGTCTGGGCAAGAGCAGTTTCTTGCCCAAATGTCTAACCAACTACATAAGGAGCCTCTTTGATGCCATCTTCCTCTTGAAGTAGGTTGGTGCTGCCAAGAGCAGATATGTCTCATTGTCATGAAAAGTCCTATGTTATTAAAACATTTTAAATGCCGTATTCTGTAGTCTTTGAAAGATATGAAGAATGTCTATCTAACTGAAATATTTCTCTATATATCTAGAAAATCTAACTAACATGACTACAAGCTTGATTATTATTGATGATTATCCAGTAACAGACTATATTTCCTAATTTTACATTATATTTTCAAATGAAATACACAATCACAATACCGTAATCAATATCAGAAATACAAATATAACAAAGCAAAATTTATATCAATGTAAATTATTCATATCTATATCATATCACCCATAAATGTAAAAGAATATTTATAAACAACATTTGGGAATATGGGCACAGTTATTTCTCTCCAAACTGCTTCAACTGAATGGGGGCACTGTTAATTAGGTCCATCGTGGTATATCCCGTGTACTGCATTCATTTCAGGCACCAGTTGAATGAAGTAATTTTCTGAAAGTGATTCACAGCAACCTGTCAGGGAGGGTGTGGTCTATCATATACCATATTGTTCTAGAAGCAATCCACAGGGTCTCATCCTCTCTGAAAACAAAAGAAGAACCTCTTCTCCAAATTAGACCAAATTTGGGTCTAAATCCTTAGACCCAAATTCTGAAGTCATAATACCTTTATAATATCTGTGCTGGTTTAGCTTAGCAGCCCATATAATGAAATGTCTCTCTGCATTTAGCTTTTTTACAGTCAAAAAGTTCAAAGGAAACACAAAAATACACAGAATCAGGACTTTCTTTGAATTCTCCATTTTTACAGGGCTTATTTCCTTCATTTCCTTTCATCTATAGCTATCTGTACTCTGTCTCTTTAAAGACTTTACCCCCTTTTTAAGCATTAACTTTATTTTATGACTTTTTAATACTCTTTTTCTTCTCTCCCCCAAGCGTACATATGTCTAACACTATGACCCATTTAGAGGGAATCTGTCCTATTGCATTGTCTTTAATTTTCTACTCTCTTGAAGAGCTTTAAGAATGCTAAGCAGCTAGGTTGCAGCTGCTCTGGATGTTGTCTCCACCTCTCTCCAATTTCAAAATGGTGGACGTACCATTTTTGGTAGCTCTGGGGCCACAGGCAGGAGCTGCGCTCAGCAGTGAAACCTGGGAAATTGGTGTGCAACACATAAAAACTTTTTATCTGAGTTATAGCCAAATCTGCACCCAGAACACTGTGCAGCCTGGAAACATTTCTGTGTATGGCAGCAGAAATCCACCATGCTCTCCTGCTTGTGCGTGCCTAGTAAACCTGATCCTGCTGCCTGCCCAGGCAGGGAGAGCTGAGTCACAAGCATGGACTCAGCCAGTTTCTTTCCAACCCTAGTGGGCACAGAAACACCCGGGGCCCCACAAATGTCTTTGAAATCCTTTATAGCTGGGCTTCACAGTGGCGGCACAGCCCAGGAAGCCATGTCTTAAAAGGGCATAGCTTTTTTCCTGCTGCTCTTGCTGAGTTGGGAAAATTTCTCTGTATCACACCCCAGCAAACAGCAAAATCTATATTAAACTTCTCTGTTGTGTGTGTGTGTGTGTGTGTGTCTAGAATTCCTTTTCAAGCCCTCTCAGGTTTTATGTTGAGTTAGTCGACCACATTGAAGCACCACTCTGTAGTAAGAGGCAGAGTGGGCTAACTAAAATAACCACATAGAAATTGTATTAATTAAATTACTGCCTGGTCCATTATCTCCAGGCCCTTATTGGCTAATTCTCACATCTTGATTAACCAATTTCTACTAAATCTGCATATCACCATCTGACTGTGTCTTACTGGCAAGATTCTAACCTACATCCATCTCAGGCCTGAGATTCATGGTGTCTGCCTGACACTGCTCATCTTCCCAGGAATGAGTTCTGTCTTTCCTGCCTATCTAGGTTTCTGCCCTATCAAAAGGCCAAAGCAGTCTCTTTATTCAACCAATGAAAGCAAAACATCCTATACCACAAACTGCTTAATGGCTCAACATAGACCCCATGCATTCATGGAACTAGGGTGATATGATAGGTAGAAGGACCTCCTCAGCAATGTTATTCTGGGTGGGACAAGCAGGACTGACATATTTCCTCTAGCAATGCTGCCGCTTAAGTTTATAAGAAGGGCTTAGCATTTTAAGAAGCTATTATGGTCAGAAAAAAATTACAGATACACAATAAGGACAGATTCAGACATAAAAGACCTCTAAATAAGATGCAGTATGTTTAAAAAATGTAGGGTTGGGAGAAAGAAGAAAAGGAGTATAGAGAGTCATAAAGGGAAGTAAATGGTTTAAAAAATAAAACAAAGTCTTTAAGAGACAAAGTACAGTCATATATTAAGGATGTAGAGATAATATATAAATACAAAAAGTTATAGAGTAAAAAAAATATAAGGCACTTAAAGATGTAATAGACAAGAAGAATCTAGAGTGTGAAATTTAGTGAGTTTTCTTTCAATTTTTTTAATATGAAGGAGCTAAGTAGAGACACATTTCATTGTATGGGATGCTAAGCTAAATCAGCATAGATATTTTTTTTTAGAGATTTATTTATTTATTTTGTTTACAGTGTTCTGTCTGCATGTGTGCCTGCAGACCAGAAGAGGGCACCAGATTTCTTTACAGATGGTTGTGAGCCACTATGTGGTTGCTTGGAATTGAACTCATGACCTCTGGAAGAGCAGGCAATGCTCTCAACTGCTGAGCCATCTCTCCAGCCCTCAGCATAGATATTTTTAAAGTTTCTTGACTTTGTATTAGGGTCTAAGAATATGTTGCTTTGCAAAAAGAAGTTCTTCTTTGTTTCCACAGAGGATGAGAACCTGTGTATTTATTCGGGTCTAATGCAGTTTGATAGACAAAGACAAGCCAAAAGTTCACACTGAACTTTTTATTTTTTTTTATTTTTATTTATTTATTTATTAAAGATTTCTGTCTCTTCCCCACCGCCGCCTCCCCTTCCCTCCCCTTCCCCCAGTCAAATCCTCCTTCCTCTTCCGCCCAAAGAGCAATCAGGGTTCCCTGCCCTGTGGGAAGTCCAAGGACCACCCACCTCTATCCAGGTATAGTAAGGTGAGCATCCAAACTGCCTAGGCTCCCACAAAGCCAATAGGTGCAGTAGGATCAAAAACCCATTGCCCCTCTAGATCCAAGTCTCTTGCCAACCCTAAGATGGCTCCCTTAATTAAGATATGTGCTTCTCTGCTCCCCTAACCAACCTTCCTTTATCCCAATCATCCCGTTTCCCCCAAGATCCCCCCACCCTCCCCTTCTCACATTTCTCTCCCCTTCCAGAGCGATGTCCCCAGTTAGTTCCTGGGGCAGCTGAGGATAGGAAACCTGAAATGACCCTATCCTATAGCCATACTGATGAATATCTTGCATATCACCATAGAAACTTCATCTGGCGATGGATGGAGATAGAGTCAGAGACCCACGCTGGAGCACTGGACTGAGCTCCCAATGTCCCAATGAGGAGCAGAAGGAGGGAGAATATGAACAAAGAAGTCAGGACCACAAGGGGTGCGCCCACCCGTGGAGACAGTGGGGCTGATTCTTTGGGAGCTCACCAAGGCCAGCTGGACTGTGACTGAAAAAGCATGGGATAAAACCAGACACTCTGAATTTGGCGGACAATGAGGGGGCTGCTGAGAAGCCAAGGACCATGGCACCGGGTTTTGATCCTACTTCATGTTCTGGCTTTGTGGGAGCCTACCCAGTTTGGATGTTCACCTTCCTAGACCAGGATTGAGGGGGAGGACTTTGGACTTTCCACAGGGGCAGGGAACCCTGACTGCTCTTCAGGCTGGAGAGGGAGGGGGAGGGGAGGAGGAGAGGGAGGAGTGGGAGGGAAATGGGAGGCGGGGAGGAGGCAGAAATTTCTTTTTTTTCTTCTTTCCAATAAAGAAATGAAAAAAAAACCCATTGCCATTGTTCTGAGGTCTCAGTAGTCCTCATTGTCAGCTATGTTCAGCGAGGCCGGTTTTAACACACTGAACTTTTTGAAAAATTATTTCACTCACTAAAAATCAGGAAGCAGTTTAGAGAGAACTATGCCCAAATTCCCAAAATGATTGTTTGTTATTTAAAATGTTTTAAAAATTTAATTTAATCCAGATTCTTCCTGTATATTCAGAGTCCTACTTCATGAAATAGTCTGCCAGACATTGTGCAGGATACAGAAGAAAGTGCTGAAAAACTACCAATAAGAATTTAGAGCTAATGGACTATGTAGTGATTTAATTAATACAGTTTCTGTGTGATTATTTTGAGTCTAAGCTAACAGGGCACCTGGGAACCAACTAGCAGCCCTTCTCCACCAATACAGAAATTTTAGCATTAATCTTTTATCTTTTAGAAAGTTAGATATAAAGCTCTCTCTCTCTCTCTCTCTCTCTCTCTCTCTCTCTCTCTCTCTCTCTCACACACACACACACACACACACACACACACACACACACACATATCACACAATTAGAAAAGATATGACCTTAGGCAAGATGCAGATGAAAGTTCTGCTTCTGGGTCCACAATCTCCCTAGCCTTGTAGCATAAGCTAGGTTAATGTATAAGGCAAAATTTGTTTTCCCATGAAGGGTATATGTTTGCCGTCATCAAGAAAATAAAATGAAACCCTCAGATATGTCTTTGAGAAACTGACCACTAATACACTATAAATGGCTAAGTATTGGCAAGTTTGGAGAAGATGGTAATTTAATCAAGTATTCAGATTTGCTTTCATAGTTGTGTTAGCTGTGGTTTTGACATTTAACAGCAATATTGGTATGAAGAGTAATAGTTGGTATTTTAATGGCTTAGGGGTTCAGTCTTTAAGGCCTTATTAGTGCAAGATAATATTAAACTACATTATTTTTTAAAATAAGGGAAAACAAATTTTCAGGAAGAAGAGATTTTTATATGCACAGGAATCTGTACCATTGTCCTTATTCCATATGTTGGAGATTACAAAAGTACAGCAGATATAGTTAACTGAAACTAAGCTTTTAATTCAGGTCATAGACATGAAAAGTTGAAAGTTGTGCAATGCGAAGGTGGGAATCCAAATGACTGAATCAGAGATAGAAATGTACTAAAACAGGTGGTAATGTACAAGAAATATCTGTGGAATCCTTGTGAAATGCTCCCTTTGTTTTCTTGCTTTTTTTTGTTTTGTGTATACACAGCCTCATAGATGGATAAATTAGCAAATTTCCTGTTTATAAATAAAAAACACTGGTACCTGCTGTTAGAATTCACATATTAAAAAGAGAAAAAGAAGCATAACCAGACTACTCAGCCCTAGAAACATAGATAGTGACAGTAAAAACTGGCCAGGTTACATTCCTTAACTGGTAAATTCCATACCTGTGTGAAACACTGTGTCATTATGACACTGATTTTTTTGCCTCTGCATGCAACTAGTATGTGACATATACTTGAGCATACTTGTACTCTTGAATCCCCAGTATCTGAGTTTGCCAGCATAAGTCTGTCAGTATAAAAACATGAAACATTCTAATGATCCTGTGGAAGACTCTCAAAACCAAATATTATCCGTGTGGCTTATGTTATACAATCTGCTGATGAAATGGGAAAGTCAGGATTTCCTCAGCTTTCTCAGCCCTGAGAGGCTGCAATGTGCTAGTATACAGTCTCTATATTTGTGCACACATGGGTGGTTTACCTAAACACAGATATCACAAAAAAATCTAAATATGTAGTAAGGAATGAATCCTTATCGGCGATAAATTCTAGTGAAAGGAATGTAGTGAATTTGTTCAAACTTTCAATATTCACATAATAATACTGAACAGAAAATTTTATGAACATGAATTGGCTCTCTGAAAACAAAATTACTGGCAAATGCATACAGGCATGTGTTGAGCGACATAATATTATACAAACAAATGTGTAAATGTTGAGAGTATAAATGCATTATGAACAATGTTCTCTAAAATTAATAACTCAGTTTGTTTTTAATCATCTTGACATTCTTGGCTTCACTGTAAATATTTGGCATGTACACAGCACAGCTTGAAAGTAAAGTTTACATTTAGTAAATTTCATATCAAGCACCCATGCATATAATCACACCCATATATATATATATATATATATATATATATATACACATATACATATATACATATATTCATACATACATGTGAGAACAACTAGAATTTAACATTTTAATCATTGTAGTTGGGGATTCTGATAAGACAGATTAAAAACCTCAGCAGCATTCAGCCATTGACATCCCAGAATCACAAAAAAGATAGCTCTGTTGTGGGAGGCATCTTGTTCATTTCTTAGCTGCCAGAATCCTTAAATAACCACAGAGAAACTCAATTAAATAATCACTGCTTTACCCTTTAGCTCTAACTTCTTATTGGCCGGTTTTTACATCTTAATTTAATCCATCTACATTAATCTGTGTATAGCCAGGTAGCAGTGCCATACTGGCAAAGTTTGAGCATGTCTGTTTCTGTGAGGGCTCTGTGGCATCTCCTTGTCCCCACCTTCTTTCTTCCAGAACTCAGTTTAGTTTTCCCCTCTTAGCTCTACTCTACCTTATCACACGCCTGACAGTTTCTTTATTAACCAATGGTATTCACAGCATAAAGTGGTAAATCCCACATCACTTCAACTTTTCTGTTTAAAGAAAAAGAAAAGTTTTAATATTAACAAAGAATAATTACATGTAGTAAAATAGGTACCAAGCAAAAATTACACTTATAATAATATATATAATTTTTATCATAACTAAGGGAAACTATAGCTATATATATTCTTCAACTCCATCAAAGACTCAAGAAAGGTATAATATTACCTAAGTTATCAGGAACTACATTGTGAGCAACTTACAAAACTCTAGAAATAATAAAGACATTTACTAACTGGACAGTCACCCAAAGTTCTCCGGTATGGGTGGAGCATCTATCTTCAGCCTACTGGCCCATGGTATCCTAAAGAATTTTCCATGATGCAGGAAATTTCACAGACATTTATGCCTCTATTGGCAGTTTGTCAGTAATTATCTTGTGTGTCCTGAAGAATGTCTAGCTGACTCTTTCATGAAGCAGGAACCCCAAAAGATCATCTCACCTTTAGATAAGTTCAGCAGTCATTTCTCTGAGGTCTTGCATGTCCAGTTCACACAGAATACAATCAAGCAGTCCAGACAAGAGCAGTTTTCCCCAAATGTCTAAACAAACTCAATAAGGAGCCTCATCAATGCCCTTCATCCCCTTGAAGTAGATTGGTGCTCCTAGGAGAAGATGTATCTCAGTGCCATGAAAAGTCCTAACTTTTTAAATATGTTAAATGTCATATTATGAAGTTCTTTGAAAGATTTGAAGAATCCCTATCCACCTAAAATATATATCTGTAATCTAGAAAACCTAAGTAACATGACTACTAGCTTGACTATTATAGATGATTATTAACTTATATTTATTAATTATGCATTCCATTTTCAAAAGAGCAGCACAAACACAATATCTTAATAAAGAACAGAAATATACATATAACAAAATTGATGTTAAATTTATATCAATAAACCATGATCCATTCCAATGCAAATTATTTATATCTTTTTTCTTTTTTAAACTTATTTATTTATTAAAGATTTCTTTCTCTTCCCTGCCACCGCCTCCCATTTGCCTCCCCATCCCCCAATCAAGTCCCCCTCCCTCGTCTATATCTATATCATATCATATCTATATCATATCCCTCTTTAAATATAAAGAAACATTTATAGACATTATTTTGGAATATGTGCATAGTTTTCTCCACACTGCTTCCTGCTGATTGCTTAGCACTGTAATTTTTGGAGGTCTTCACGATGACCTTCAGAGGGTTTTTTTGTTCCATCAAATCACACAAGTCTAGAAGCAATACATAGGTTCTTATTCTCTCTGAAACAAGAGAAGAACCTCTTTTGCAAAGCTATATATCCTTAGACCCAAATTTGGAAATCATGATAACTTTAACCATGCTGGTTTAGTTCTGCAGCTCATACAATGAAATGTCTCTCTGTATTTAGCTCCTTCACAGTCCAGAAATTCAAAAAACACTATAATATACATAATTCAGACTCCCTGTGTATAGTCCATCTCTACATGGCTTATTTTTCTTTACTCCTTTGAATCTATGACTGAATTCTGTCTCTTTAAAGACTTTGTTTTTTAACAATTTACTTCATTTTAACTCTCTATACTTTTTTCTTCTTTCTCCCAAACCTATGTATATTTACCAAACACAATGATCAATTAAAAGCCTTTTTATGCCTGTATCTGTCCTTATTGCATTATCTGTAATTCTTTACTGTCTTGAAGACCTTTTAAAATGGTAAGTAGCTTGGTTGCAGCTGCTCTATATGCGGAATCCACCTCTCTCCACTTTCACAATGGTAGAGCTATCACTACTGCCAGCCCTGGGGCTGCCAGGTAGGTGATGAGCTAAACATTTTAACTCTGAGAATGAGTGTGCAGCAATAAACCCTTTTATCTGAGTAATAGCTAAAGGTGTTCTGCAGCACACTGTGCAGCCTGGAAATATCTCTCTGTATGGTGGCAGAAATCCACCATGCTCCCCTGCTTGTGTGTACCTAGCAGTTCTGCTCCTTCTACCTTCGCAGGCAGGGAACACGGAATTGGTGTCAGCTACTTTCCTCCCCACATTGAATGGGCACACAGGCGCTCATGCCCACAAATGCCACTGAAATGCTCCATAGCCAGAGTTTGCACTGGCAACATAGCCCAGGAAACTGCCTTTTTAAAAAAAGGCTTGGCGTTTTCTCTGCTACCAGTGACTCAAGAAATCCTCCCTTAAGGGAGCTGCATCACATTGCCAGCCAAATGAAAAAAATAAGGCAAAACTTTATTTTTTCTGTGTCTGGAGCTCCTTTTCAAGCTTTTTTTAGGTTTTACATGGGATTTAGTCCACCAAGTTGGGTGCCGATTTGTTGAAGAAGGACTGCTTGTTGTTTCCTAGGTGCTCAGCTAGCTTATACCTGAAATAATCACACAAAACTGTATTAATTAAATCACTGCTTGACTCATTACCTCTAGTTTCTTATTGGCTAACTCTTGCATATTAATTTAACCCATTTCTATGAGTCTGTGTATTGGTATGGGGCAGTGGCTTGCTGGCAAATTTTCAGCATGTCTAACCCTGTGAAAGGCTCACAGCTCCTCTTGACTCAGCCCTCCATTCTCCCAGCATATAGCCTAAGTTTTCCACACCTATTTCTGTTTTTCCCGGTCATAGGCTCAAAGCAATTCTTTATTCATTTACCAGTAAAAGCAACACACAGACCGAAGGACCTCCTACACCACTATATATTCACCACATTATGTTCATATTTTGTGCTGGTTATGTATGTATTTTTAAATGTACAATAAAATTATGTCAACAGAAGTTGTATTTATTTGGACATGGTAGAGCATACTAGGTATTGTAGCAGAAAGCAGAAAGAAGTGGGAGCAAGTATAAATACAATACTCATAAATGAAAGTCTCTACTATATAAAATATACATATATATGTATATATATATATATGCATATATGTACATGTATACGCACATATGCATACACATAGCAGCAGTAGCTTAAAGCAGGATCTACTTCTGGCACATGTGAAAGGAACAGGTGCTCAGACCCATAATGCTGAAACTCAAACAATCGCTGACTTTGATGAGTTCCACAAGCTCTGAAACAATATATATATATATATATATATCTTAGCAGTCTGACATGTCTCTGACTATATACAGTCGGGCTGGTGTTGTACGAAAGGCGCCACCTGTAGTAATACAGAGTGGCAGGGCTGCGTCCCCAGCACACGGCCACCCACATGGCTAGCTTAATACCCGAAATAATTACACGGAAACTGTATTCTTTTTAAACACTGCCTGGCCCATTATTGGCTAGCTCTTACATATTGACCTAACCCATTTCTAATATTCTGTGTAGCCCACGAGCTGGCTTACCAGGAATGATCTTAACCTGCATCTGCCTGGAGTGGGAAAATCATGGCGACTCCTGACTCAGCTTCCTTCTCCCAGCATTCTCTTCTGTTTACTCCACCCACCTAAGGGTTGGCCTACCAAAATGGGCCTAGGCAGTTTCTTTATTAATTAACCAATAAAAGCAACAGATTAGAAAGAAATCACTCCCACATCAGGCTGGTTATAGGCAGGTCCAATTGAGACCTGGATTATAGCCCGAGCCTGGCTGATAGAACCCACACTGCTGACACTATCATGTGCACTCCCCTGGGCTCTGATTGAATGAGTTTGGGTATTCAAATTGAACACAAACTAAGAAGCAATAACAGAAGCGATCTCAATTGCAAAAATGGAGGCAAATCCTGCTGTACTCTTGGAAATCTCCTTCAAGACTGATGGTTCATTGTTGTCTCCCCCCTGTGAATGTGTGTTGTGGCAGAAGTAGTGAAATCAAAACTGGAAGAGAGAAAAAATGTAATTTACCCTGGGTTCTGACATTTGCAGAGGTAAATCAGCAATGTCATAATGACACGGTCTTTCTAATAGGTATGGAATTTACCAGTCAAGGTATGCAAACAGGACAGCAAAACTCAAGAGTTCTTACTGTTACTCCCTATGTCTCTAGGCCTGGTATTGGCTGGTGATACTTGGCTTTTTGTTTTTCAATATGTGTCTTCTAATATCAGGTACCAGTGTTTCTTATTTCTAAACAGGAAGGTTGCTGATATAGCCACCTAAGAATATTTGTAGACACTAAAACGTAAAGCAAAGAAAACAAAGAGAGCATTACCCAGAGACCCCACATGTTTCTTATACATTACCACCTATTTTGACTCTGTTTCTGTCTCTGATTCTATCATTTGCATTTCCACATTGGCGTTACACAACTTTCAACTCATTGTAGTCTGCAACCTGGATTAAAATCTTACTTTCAATTAAGTATATCTGCTGTATTTTTTTTTTTTTGGATTTTTCAATACAGGGTTTCTCCATAGCTTTTGGTTCATGTCCTGGAACTAGCTCTAGTAGACCAGGCTGGCCTCGAGCTCACAGAGATTCTCCTGCCTCTGCCTCCCGAGTGCTGGGATTAAAGGCTTGCGCCACCACCGCCCAGCTTGGGTACTTTCTTTTTGTAATTCACACAATATGGAAGAAGAGCAATGCTGCAGATTCCCAGTGTACAAAATATCTTCATCCTTAAAAATTATGTTTTTTGGCCATTTGAAATTCTTCTGTTGAGAATTCTCTCTTCAGATCAGTGCCCCATTTTTTAATTGGGTTAATTAACATTTTAAAGTCTAGTTTCTTGAGTTCTTTATATATTTTGGAGATCAGACCTTTGTCTGTTGCGGGGTTGGTGAAGATCTTCTCCCAGTCAGTGGGTTGCCTTTTTGTCTTAGTGACAGTGTCTTTTGCTTTACAGAAGCTTCTCAATTCAGTAGGTCCCATTTATTCAATGTTGCCCTTAATGACTGTGCTGCTGGGGTTATATCAAGGAAGCAATCGCCTGTGCCCATCTGTTGTAGGGTACTTTCCACTTTCTCTTCTATCAGGTTCAGTGTGTTCAGATTGATATTGAGGTCTTTGATCCATTTGGACTTGAGTTTTGTGCATGGTGATAGATATGGGTCTATTTTCATTCTTCTACAGGTTGACATCCAGTTGTGCCAGCACCATTTGTTGAAGATGCTTTCTTTCTTCCATTGTATACTTTTAGCACCTTTATCGAAAATGACCCTATCTTATAGCCATACTGATGAATATCTTGCATATCACCATAGAAACTTCTTCTGGCGATGGATGGATGGATGGATGGATGGATGGATGGATGGATGGATGGATGGATGGATGGATGGATAAGAGACAGAGACCCACACTGGAGCACTGGACTGAGCTCCCAATGTCCCAATGAGGAGCAGAAGGAGGGAGAATATGAGCAAGGAAGTCAGGGCCACAAGGGGTGCGCCCACCCGTGAGAGACAGTGGGGCTGATTCTTTGGGAGCTCACCAAGGCCAGCTGGACTGTGACTGAAAAAGCATGGGGTAAAACCGGACTCTCTGAATTTGGCGGACAATGAGGGCTGCTGAGAAGCCAAGGACAATGGCACCGGGTTTTGATCCTACTTCATGTTCTGGCTTTGTGGGGAGCCTAACCTGTTTGGATGTTCACCTTCCTAGACCAGGATTGAGGGGGAGGACTTTGGACTTTCCACAGGGCAGGGAACCCTGACTGCTCTTCAGGCTGGAGAGGGAGGGGGGAGAAGTAGGGGGAGGGGGTGGAGGAGAGGGAGGAGTGGGAGGGAAATGGGAGGTCGGGAGGGAGGCAGAAATTTCTTTTTTTTCCAATAAAAAAAAATTATGTTTTTTTTCTTAATTTTGAAAATAACCTCATTTTAACTATTTCTTGCACTATTGATATCTAAGAGGCTGTCCTCTAAAATAACAACACACCTGTTGATTCTATTCATACCACTTCTACTGTTTCAATGATAAAAGCCCAGTTGACAGAACTACAAAAGTAAATCTGAATATTTGATTATATTAACATATTCTCCAAATTTTATGACTTGCCAATGCTTAGCCTTCACAGTGTACTAGTGGCTAGTTTTCCAAAGGTATCTCTAAAGTTTACATTCAATCTTTCTTGATGAAGGCAGACATATACTACTCACGGGAAAACGAACTGTGTCCAACATAGAAACTTTGTCTACTGCATATGGCTCGGGAGATTGTGGACCAAGATTCAGAACTTTCATCTGCTACTTGCCTGAGGACATGTCATTTCTAATTGTGTTATTTAATATATATGCATATACCAACAAACAATATTTGGCCTAACTGCCAGGAAAATACATCATTGACACAATTCCAGAACTGCTAAAATGGGTAAAAAACTTTTCACGTTCTGCCAACCACAAAATTCTCTGTTATTCCTAGATGCAAAAAAATATTGCATGCAGTGAGCAGACAGTTTGTGATCTTAAAGAAAACATTTCTTTTTTTTTTTTTTTTTTTTTTTTTTTTGGTTTTTCGAGACAGGGTTTCTCTGTGGCTTTGGAGCCTGTCCTGGAACTAGCTCTCTTGTAGACCAGGGTGGTCTCGAACTCACAGAGATCCGCCTGCCTCTGCCTCCCGAGTGCTGGGATTAAAGGCGTGCGCCACCATTGCCCGGCAAGAAAACATTTCTAATCAATGTGTCATCTCAGCGAGTGTGGGATATTCAAATCATAGAATTTTGAAAACTTGCATAACAAAATCAAAATACACATACACCTAAAACAAACAGAAAAGAAGTTTATTCTGCAGTCACAGAATAAATTGTCATGCTAATAACACAGATAAAAAAAACTCTCTCAACTACTGACACTTAGCAGAGAAGTCCATATGTAAGTTGGATGCTATGATAGAATTAAACGATTTGAACTGTACAATCGCCTTCATAGAATTTTCCATTCCAAATGTCAATGCTAAAATTTGCTACTGAACATTGACACCTAGTGAACACAGAGGTGGATAGGGAGGTATGTATTTGCAAATATGTAGGATAACATAATAATTTTAATAATAAGTGGTATTTATTTTGACATATAGTAGAGCAGATATGGTATTGCAATAAGAAGCAGAAAGAAATGTGAAAAAATATAAATACAGTGCTTAATATTAAATTCTTCCCTAGGTCAAACATGTATACACATGTATAAGCATATGTAAAAACACATATGCAAAAACATACATGTATATGGACACAGCCACATTCTTATATACACTCATATATACATATATCCTCACGATAAAGGAATTTAAATGGATTGAAAATAGTAACTAGCTAGATATTGTTCAACTACACATCTTATATAATGAATGTATATAAAAAATACGTCTCTCAGTTACTAGAATTATTTGGTTTCGTTGTTGATTAAGTGCATTACCCTAACCCACCATTTGAGGTCTTACAGATCATCTCCAAATGTCAGTGCTAAAAATGGTTACATATAACCAACTATTTCTGATGTTTATACATAGTTATATCATATAACACAAATCTGTCAGTTTGGTAACAACTTAGAACCTTTGCTGAAACTGTCTACCTGTGAAAGACTTGGACAATAATTGGCCTATTACTAGAGGATAACCTAAACTCCTCAATCTCATGAGATGCTTGCCTTAAAACAACAAAAGTGAGAAGTTCAGACATATTTGTCACATTGATATAAATTTTCTGGGCATAATCTAGTACTACTGAGGATTATGATTAACCCTATGAGATGGAAGAAATATCCCACATTGATAAATTTTCCAAACATCTGACACTAGAATGGTCTCAGACATAGGCAAAAATATTTCTCTCGTTCTGCCAGAAGAATATAGATGTATACAGAATGCCTATGACATAGTGATATACCTATAAATCTGTGCATCAACTGTCCATAATAAAAAAATTTTTTTCTTTTATGAACTCAATGGGAAATAAAACAATGATATGCAGGGGTTCTTTCTATAATGCCTTTCACCCTTGAGGTACTATCTTGTCATGTACATAATTCTCCATTATCCCTAGACCTAGGAAAATAGGGACTGTATTGGGTAGAGATAATTTAGATTCCTAAGGGAAAAGGAAAGATTTGTGACCAACATGTCTTCTCAGAGAGAGGGGAAATTTTTTATCAAAGAATTTTGAAAACTTGCATGCCAAAATCAAAATGTACATGAACATGAAACAAACAAACAAGAAGTTTAGTGCAGTCACACCATAAATTGTCATGCTAACACAGATAGAAAACACTCTCAACTACTCATACTTAGCAGAAAAGTGCCATACAAAAGTTGGGTGTTAAGATAGAATTAAACCATTTGCACTGTACAACTGCCTTTATGGGAACTTTCTATTTCAAATGTCAATGCTAAAATTCATACTCGAATCACCAATTACAAACACAGAGTGGAGAAGTAATGTATAAATTTAGTGAATGTATAATAAAATAATTTTTTAATTGATTTTATTAAGCTATAAATTTTTCTCTACCCCCCCCCCTCCACTGACTTTCCTTTAGCATTCTCACATGGTACCCATGCTCCAAATTACTCAAGAGACCTTGTCTTTTTCTACTTCTCATATAGATTACATTCATGTATGTCTCTCTTAGGGTCCTCATGGTTGTCTAGCATCTGGGGGATTGTGAATTGTAGTCTGGTTTCCTTTGATTTATGTCTAAAATTCATTTATGAGTGAATTCATATATTTGTCTTTCTGGGTCTGTTGCCTCACCCAATATGATGTTTTCTTGATCCATCCAGTTCCCCGCAAATTCAGATGTCATTATTTTTTTCTGCTGTATACTACTCCATTGTGAAAATGTACCACACTTTCCCTATCTGTCCACTGGCCAAAAAAAAGTTAGGCTGATTCCAGGTTCCAGCTATGACAAACAATGCTGCTATGAACACAGTTGAAGACAAGTACACTTGAGCATCCTTTGGGTATATACCCAAAAGTGGCATTGCCGGATCTTGAGAAAGGTTTCTTTTTAATTTTCTGAGAATTCACCACACTGACATCCAAAGGGGTTCTACCAGCTTGCCTTTCCAGCACCAATGCAGAAGTGTTCCCTTTACCCCATATCCTCTCCAGCAAAAGTTGTCACTGGTGATTTTGATCTTGGACATTCTTACAGGTATAAGATGGAATCTCGGAGTTGTTTTGATTTACATTTCTATGACGGTTAAGGGTGTTGAGTATTTTTTTAAAATCTCTTACAGCCATTTTAAATTCCTCTGTTGAGAGGTCTCTGTTTTAATCTGTACCTGAATTTTTATTGGATTATTTGTTCTTTTGATGGCCAATTTCTTGAGGTTTTGCATATTTTAGAAATCAGCCCTCTCAACTCTATATGGATAAGCAAAAACCCAGGATAGACAAAACAATCCTGTACATTAAAGAAGCTTCTGCTTGCATCACAATCCCTAACATGAAACTCGATTACAGAACTACAGCGCTGAACACAGCCTATTATTAACATAAAAGCAGACCGGAATACCAATAGAATTGAATCAAAGACCCAGATATTAATCCACATGCATACAAGCACCTGAGTTTTGACCACAAGCAAAATTTATAAAATGGAAGAAAGAAATCATCTTTAATAAGTGGTGCAGGTGTAACTGAATATCAACATGTAGAAGAATGAAAATAGATCCAGTATGTAGAAGATTCTAACAGATATTGAGGTGGTGGATAAATCCATAGTAAGAATATTTTTATGTCTCAACTTTACAATCAGTCATAGCAGCTCAGAGTCTCTGGTAGCAAGCACAAGATCTCACAGGATCAAAATGTACAAAAACTGACAACACCATAGCAATTCCTATGTTGTATCTCTCTGGAGAAAAAAAAGGACACTCTCTCCCCAACTGTTTGTTCAGCAATGCTAATGTCTGAAATAGATTGTCTTCCTTGCAGATGATACAGCACTTCAAAACCGAGACACAGGTGTCACATTGTAAAATAGTTACAGTAGCTTGAGGCAGGTTCTACTTCTGGAACATGTGATAGAAAAGTGTGCTCAGATCTGTATTGCTGAGAATCAAACAATACCTAATTTTGCTAATTACTACTGTCTCTGACTCCTAAACACGTCAGGGGCAGTCTGCTTTGTTGTGGACAATTTACAGTCAGGCGTTGGTTATATCCAGGTAGAGCCTAACTGGCAAGTACAAGCACTCCTGTTGCTTTTACTGGCACTTCTTGGCTCTGACTGAACAAGTGTGTGCATTCAAATTGAGCACAGATTAACAGTCAATAAGGGGCATGATCTCAATTCCACCAATTGAGGCATATCCTGCTATAGTTTTGGAGATCTCCATCAGAACTGTTGATTTATTGCTCTCTCCCTCGTGAATGTGTGCTGCAGCGGAAGGATTGAAATCGAAGGTGCCTCAGAGCAAAAAGTGTAATTTACCCTAGGCTCTGACTTCAGTTATCAAAATGAAAATATTCAGCTATAAAAAATATGGGGTGATCCTTTATCAGGCTGCCTGGACAGTGCATCTAGTTATCTACATGACAGTCTCCATTTGTGCCATAAGCTGGCTTTTTGTGATTCTCAGATGCAAAATGCTGGTAGTGTCTGAGATTTTTTGATATGTCATATTGGATTTCTTATCTGCAATGATTAAGTCCTTAAATTCCAGTTGTCCTTACATGTATCTAAATACACAAATATATTTGTTTGTATGAGTGCTTGATAGGCAATGCTTTGATGTAGAAATGTTATTTACAAGATCTTCTCTGAACATCCCAAATATGTATACTGTATCCAAATACAAAATGATTAAAAAATAATCTGAGTATTAATTTTAGGGGAGCATTATTTATAACACATTTATACTCTCAAATTTCACTTTCTTTGTATGGTTTAATGTGTTGCTCAACAAAACTTTTTATCCATTTGCCATTAATTTTTATTCAAAACCAATTCAAACTCATAAAATATTCCTTTCAGTATTAATATGTGAATATTGAAAATTTTGAAGGAATTCACTATTTTCCCTTCACTAGAATTCCTCTCCAATTAGTAGTCCATGCCTAGTATATATTTACTCTCTTCTTTGTGACATCTGTATTCAGGTAAACAACCTCAGTGTGCACAAATATACAACCTATATATCAAAGCACATTTTTGTGTGTGTGTGTGTGTGTGATAAAGCAAGTGTATGTATTTTGGTATGTGAATGAGTGCCTGATATAAAATGCTTGTTAGTGGAAATGTTAATTTTAAGCCCTACTATGAACATCACCAATTTGCATATTGTATCAAACAGTCTCATGATGATTTGGTAATAATCTAAGGCATTCATTTTAGAATGGAAGATTCATAAAACTCCTTTACTCTCAACAATTGCTCATTTTTTCATATGACTGCCTGTGTGGTTACACAAATGTCTGCATGAACTTAGCATTAATATTCTTTTCATATTGACAATTCATTCTCATAAAATATTCTGTTATGCATCAATTGTGGAATATTGAAATTATGAACAAATCAAGTCTGAAAAGGAAAACAGGATCATACTTCTGGCACACATGAAAGAAACGAGTGCTCAGCACCGTAATGCTGACAATCAAACAATCCAGACTCTGCTGATTTCCACAGGCTCTGACACCTGTGTACATCAGGGGCAGTCTGCCTTGTCGCTGACAGTTTACAGTCGGGCTGGCTATAGGCAGGTCCAAGTAAGACCTGGCCTATAGCCAGACCGACTGGCAAGAAGGCTCACTGTTGACGCTTTTATTTGCACTCCTGGGCTCTGATTGGACGAGTGTCTGCGTTTGAATTGAGCACAAATTAAGAACCAATAAGAGGAGTGATCTCCATTCCACCAATGGAGGCAAATCCTGCTGTACGCTTGGAGATTTTCAGCAGAACTGCTGATTCATTCTTGTCTCTCCCGTGAACGTGTGCTGCAGCAGAAGCAGCAAAATCGAAAGTGGAAGACAGGGGGAAAAAAATGTAATTTACCAGGGCTCTGACTCCAATATTCAAAAGGAAAATATCCACCTTGGACAGAATAAGGTGATCCTCTATCAGACGACCTGGACTGTGCATGTGGCTACTACATAACAGTCTCCGTTTCTGCCATGATCCGGCTTTTTCTGATTCTGGACTGAAAATTGCAGTCTGCAGCTGAGATTTTCTGATTTTTCATATCAGATTCTTCAAATTAAATCCTTAAGTTCTTAAATTCCAATTGTCCTCACATGTTCATACAGATATACGTATATGTGCATGTGTGTGTGTGTGTGTGTGTGTGTGTGTCAATGAGTAACTGATATGAAAAGCTTTTAAGTGGAAACGTTATTTTCTTGCTCTGCTCTGAACATCCTAAATATGCTTACTGTTTACAGTAATGTCAAAATGCTTAAAAATAATCTGAGGTATTAATTCTGGAGAACATTATTCATAGTGCTTTTTATACTTTAAACATTTGCACATTTGTTTGTAGGATTTTATGTGTGGCTCTACACATGTCTGTATGCATTTGCCATTAATTTTATTTTAAAGAGCCAATTCATGCTCATAAAATATTCTGTTCAGCATTAATATAAAATATTGTAATTTTGAACAAATTCACTACATCACCTTCACTAGAATTCCTCTCCAGTAAGTACTCCATCCTTAGTACATATTTTCTCTCTTTTTTGTGACATCTGTGTTCAGGTAAACCACCTGTATACACATGGGTACAGCGCCTATATAGTGTACATTTCTGTTTCTCAGGGCTATCATAGCTGAAGAAATCAGGTTTTTCCATTTCATCAGCAGATTAAATAACATAAGCCACTCTGATTTTGGCATAATCATCTTTCAAAGGATTATTAAAATGCTCAACGTGTTTTATACTGACAGAATTATGTTTGTAAACCCAGATACTGGGAATTCAAGAGTACAGGTATGAGCAAGTATATGTCACATGTTAGTTGCATGCAGAGCCAAATCAGCAATTTCATAATGCCATGGTGTTACTAATCGGTATGGAATTAATGTATGCAAGCTGGTCAATAAAATTCAGAGTACTTACTGTTATTTCCTATGTCTCTCAGCCAGGTATTGACTGGTGATGCTTGTTTTCATGTTTTTTAATATGTGAATTCTAATAACATATGCCAGGGTTCCTTATTTCTAAATAGGAAGGTTCCTGATATAGCAATCTAATAAGCTGTACAGACACTAAATAAAAAAGAAGCAAAGGTAACAACTAGTGCATCGCTCTGGGAACCTACCAATGCTTCTTGCACATTGCCACCTATTGTACTATGTTTTTTCTCTGACTCTATACTTTGCATTCCCTACTTTGCATTGCACAACTTTTAACCTTTTGGTCTGCTTCCTCATTTAAAAGCTAAGTTTCAATTAAGTATATGTACTTTTTTAATGCCCACACATATGGAATAAGAACAATGCTGACAACTCCCCTGTGTACAAAATCCATTCATACTGAAAAAACCTTTTTTTCAAGTACTTTTGAAAATAAGTTCCTTTTAACTGTTTCTTGCACTATTTGTAACATAGAAACTGCCCCCTAAATCAAAAATTCACTTGCTGATCCTGTCCATTCCAATACTGCTGTTTTGATGTAAAAAACCACAGCTAACAGAGGTACAAGAGCAAATCTGAATACTTGACCAAATTACCATCTTTTCCAAATTTTATAACTTGCCAATACTTAGCCTTTCATAGTGTATAAGTGGAAACTTTCATAGTTTCCCATAGGCATGGCTGAAGTTTACATTCTATCTCTCTTTACTACAACAGACATATATCATTCACAGGAAAACAAATTATGTCCAATACAGTAACCTAGCCTACTATACATGACTAGGGCGATTGTTGTCTGAGAAGCACAACTTTCTTCTGAAACTTACCTGAAGACATAGATTTTTAATTGTGTTATTAATATAAATACATATATCCACAGACAACATTAGGTCTGTCAGGGAAATGTATCTCTTTACAATTTAAAAACTGTTATAATGGCTAAGAACTTATCAAGTTTTGTCTAACCACAAAACTTTCTTTTAGTCCTAGATATAAAAAATATTGCATCCAATGGGCTTCCACAGTTTATGATCTGAAGGAAAATGAAGACTTTTCTAATCATGGTGTAGAGAGTATGGATATGTCAAATAACAAAATTTTGAAAACTCAAATACCAGTATAAAATACACATGTACCAGAAACAAACAGAAAAAAAAGTTGTTTAGTGCAGTCACGCCAATAATTTTCATGCTAAAGCAGATCAAAACCTTCTTAACCATTCAGACATAGCAGAATATTCGATACAAAAGTTGTGTGCTAAGATATAATTCAACCATTTGCACTGTATAACTGCCTTGATAGGATGTTCCATTTCAAATGTCAAAGCAAAACATGTTACTCATAATCACAAATTTAAGTATACACAGGGGTTCATTAGTTATATATTTGTGGATGTGTGATCAAATAATTTTGATAAGAAGTGGTATTTATTTCAACATTTTGTAGAATAGACATAGTATTGGAGAAGGAAACAGAAAGAAGTGTGAAAATATAAAAATAGTGCTCAATTTCAAATTCTCAACTAGGTTAAAGATGCATTCATATGTATACACTTACATATGAATATATACTAACACATACACACACAAACATATACACATTCACATCCATACAAAGGAATTAATTTGGATTGGAAAAGATTTAGCGATTATTGCAATTGCACATCTCATAACATGAAAAGATATAAGGACATCTCTCTGAGTTGCAGGAGTTTTTTAGTTTCCTTGTTATTTAAGGCTGTTCCTATAGTTTTCCATGAGGGGTCCCACAGACTATTTTCAAATCAAGGTTATACCTCCCAACATGAAAGCAAGCTAGGCTCTATACTGGGAGAAGAAGGGCAGAATAGAGAGAGAAGCCATGGAGACACCGGAAATAGACTCTGAGAGCTTTAGCCAAGTAAGCCACAGACGCATGGTGATATACAGATGAATAGAAATGGATTAAATTAATATAAGATTTAGCCAAGAAGACTAGAGCTAATGGAACAAGCAATGATTTAATTAATGCAGTTTCTGTGTGATTAATTTGAATTTAAGGTACCCAGTTGGCTAGGAAGAAACAAACAGCTTTCTTGCAACAGATGGCGCTACAACGTGCTCGACTATATCCACTTAAAACCTGAGAAAGCTTAAAAAAGAATTATAGACATTAAAAAAAACACACAAAGTTTAGCCACATTTTTGTTCTGAATGGGCTTTGCTAGGGGCAGCCTGCTCCAGCTCCTTTAAGACTGGTCTTGCTGATTCAGCAATAGCAGCCACTGAGTTTTAAAGTACATAGCTCAGCACTCCCCCGCCAGTGCAGGCAGTGTGATCAGGATTGCTAGGGGTTCACAGGCAGAAAAGCATGGCAGATTCTTGCCTCCATACAAAGAGATATTTTCAGGCTGTGTAGTGCTCGAATGTGCTCTGCACATCAGAACTAAGAAAAAAAGGTTTTATGTGCTGCCTGCTCATTTTCAGAGTAAAGTGTGGAGCAAGGCTCCTACCCAGCAGCCACAGAGCTGGTAGTAATGGTACTTCCATTATTTTGAAAGTGGAGAGAGGTGGAGACAGGATCCAGAGCCGCTGCAACCAAGCCACTTACTACCATTTGAAAAAATCTTCAAGACAGTAAAGAATTATAGATAATGAGCCATGCAGTGGTGGTACATGCCTTTAATATCAGAAGGTAGAGGCATGCAGATCTCTGTGAGTTTGAGGCCATCCTGGTGAACAATAGCTAGTTCCATGATAGGCTCCAAAGCTGTTACAGAGAAACTCTGTATCGAAAAACAAAAACAAAAGCAAAAAAAAAAAAAAAAGTTACAGATAACACAATAAGAACAGATTCAGACATTAAAAAAAAAAACTCTAAATGGGGCACAATGTTGGGTAAATGTGCATAGGCTTGGGAGAGAGAAGAAAAGAGTATAGAGAGTTAAAGAAGTAAATTGTTCAAAAAAACAAAGTCTTTAAAGTGACAGAGTACAGACAGATTAAAAGAAGTAAAGAGAGGTAAGACATGTAAAGATGGACTATACACAGAGAGTCTGGATTATGTATATTATTGGGTTTTCTTTCATTTTTTTGATTGTGAGGTACAGAGAGCCATCTTATTGTATGGGCTGCTAAGCTAAACCAGCATGTGTATTATAAAGATATCTTGACTTCAGGGTTCGGGTCTAAGGCTGTGTTGCTTTAGAAAAGAGGATCTTCTTTTTTGTTTCCAGGCTAATACAGGTTGATAGACCATGGCTCCCTGAGAGGTCACCTTGAATATTCCTCAAAATTTTTCTTTGCCCAATAAACAGGAGGAAGAAGTTTGGACAGGCCGAGCGGTGGTGGCGCATGCCTTTAATCCCAGCACTCGGGAGGCAGAGGCAGGAGGATCTCTGTGAGTTCGAGGCCAGCCTGGTCTACAGAGCTAGTTCCAGGACAGGAACCAAAAGCTACGGTGAAACCCTATCTCGAAAAATCAAAAAAAAAAAAAAAAAAAAAAAAGAAGTTTGGACAGAAATAGGCCCATATTATCAAAAATTTTTTAAAATGTTTCTTTATATTTAACAGGGGATATGATATAGATATGAATAATTTGCTTTGGTATGGGTTTTGGTTATTGATACAAATTTAAGGTCAATTTTGCTATAATGTGTATATGTATTTTTGATCTTGATTAAGGTATTGTGTTTGTCTAGTTCATTTAAAAATGTAATGTATAAATAAGAAATATAGGTTAATACATAATCTTCTATAACAGTCAAACTTGTAGTCATGTTTGTTAGATTTTCTATATTTATAGAGATATATTTCAGTTATATAAGTATTCTTCAAAACTTTCAAAGACTACATAATATGGCTTTTTTTTAGAATTTAATACTTATAATGACAATGCAATACATCTTCTCATGGCAGCACCAACCTACTTCAAGGGGTAGAATAACATGAAAGAGGCTCCTTATGTTAGTTAGAAACTGCTCATGCCTGGACTGTTTGATGAATTGAACATACAGGACCCACAGAGAAATGGATACTGAAGTTGCCTAAAGGTGAGATGTCCTTCTGGGATTCTACATCATGAAAGAATCTACTAGACAATCTACAGGATAAAAAGAAAGTGACTGGAAAACTGCCAATTTAGGTGGAACTGTCTTTGAAATTTCCTGCTTTTGTGAAAAGTCGGCTGGACACTATTTACCTGTGGACTGAAGATTGGGTGCCCCAGGGTACAGAAAAACTTTGTGTGACTGACCAGACAGTGAGATGTCTCTGTCAATTCTAGAGTTTTAGAAGTTGCTTATAATGCACTTCCTGTTTACTTAGGTAATATTATATCCTTCTGGAGTCTTTCTTGGAATTGAGAATTTATAGTTATAGTTTTCCTTAGTTATAATAAAAATAAAGTATATTAAATATTGTAACTCTAATTCTTGTTTGTTAACTCTTTTGCTATATGTAATTGTACTATGGTAAAGTTAAAGCCTTCTTTTTGTTTAAATAGAAAAGGGGAAATGGTGTGGGAGGGCCCTCTGTCTGTGTGCTTTTATTGGTTAATGAGTAAACTGTTTTGAGCCTATGGCAGGGGAAGAACAAAACTAGGCAAGGAAAGCTAGGCTGTGTGCTGGAAGAAAGAGGACAGAGAGAAGCCATGGAGCTGCCAGAAATAGATGCTGCAATCTTTAGCTGATAAGCCACAGGCACATGGTGATATACAGATTAATAGAAATGGGTTAAGTTAATATAATAGTTAGCCAATAATAAGCTAGAGCTAATGGGTCAAGCAGTGATTTAAGTTATACAGTGTCTGTGTGATTATTTCAGGTCTAAGCTATCCAGGCGGCTGGGAAACAACAAGTGACTTCCTCACAACACTCATGTAATCTCCCCCCAAAACATTTTTTTCTATTTCTTTTCAAAACTAATGTCATTTTAACTATTAAATGCACTACTAAGGCCTTACAGACTGCCCCCTAATCCATTAATATAACTATTATTTCTACGCATAACACTCCTGCTCCATTAATATTCAAATTGCAGTTAACAGTATATTAAACCATCTGAGTCAATTGACTATTTTACCAAGTTCTCCAAATGTTATTATTTACCAGCATTTAGAACTCTTAGGATATTAGTACCTTGAAGCTTTCACACTGAATTGATTGTGTAAGGCAAACATATATAATTCATAGGAGGAGAAATTATGACCAATATAATAACCTAGCCTACTATACGTGGATAGCAAGATGATACCTTAGAATCAGAACGTTCATCTGCAAATTATCTGAAGCTATATACTTTCTAACTGTATTATAAATATTCATGCTTATACACAAAGGCCAAATTAACTATACGTGTCTGAAATAAAACATCATTTTACAGTTTTACTGAATAATTGCACAACTGCTCAAACAGCTGAGAACTTGCAAAGTTTTGAGTAGCCACACCTGATCAATACAAAAAAAATCTCCATTTTTCTTAATATGAGGATATATTGTGTACAATAGAGAGAAACTTTTTGGCTACCAAAAATATGAAATCTAGTATAAGGAAAGTAAATTCTAAGAAGGATACAAAATGTATAAGAACAGGATTTTAAAAGGGTAAAATACAAAAAACAAACAAACAAACAAACAATGAGACAAACAAAACAAAGTATTAAAAAAGTGTTTAGGACAATGTCACCACAAAGTGTCACAGACACAGACAGAAGTCTCTCTTAATTTCCCAACTTAGGAAAAATATAGAGAAATATGGATACTAAATGGAAGAACAGGACAATAATTTTGATAGGTCATAAAATTCCAAAAGGTCAATGCTAAAAAGTTATTTATAATCACAACATTATGACCACATTCTGTGCTCATTATGTATGCATTTTTATATGAAAGATAAATTATGTTAAGAAAAATTTATATTTATTTGGACTTCATAGAGCATACATGGTATTGCAGGGGGAGCAGAAAAAGTGTGAAATAGCATAAGTAGAATGCTCAAATATGAAGTTCTCTCCTATATCAAAGATGCATATACAATAATATATGTAAATATATGCACACATATATGCAAACACATCCACGAATATGCATGAACAAGTGTATATACACAAATGTGAACTCATTTGTATCGATGCATGAATGCATGTTCATAAATATGCGAACAATTTCATATACATGCTGCATATGCATAAACATGCATGTACATGTACACATATATAAATACACATATGAAAGGAATTTAAAAGTATTTGGAGATGTAATGTGACAAATACACATATTATTTTATGAAAGAATATAAGAGTCATTTCCCTAAATTGCTAGTTATGAGTTATTAGGTTTATATGTTGGCCAAGTGTGTTCTCATTGTCCCCCAAAAGAATATCACAAACCATTTCTAAACTATAGTTAAAACTCTCAATACAATGAAAAGAACCTACTTCTGAAATGGCTATTTACTTATGTCTACAAAGATTAGAAAAACATCTGTTGCCTAGTTACAAACTTCAATGAGACTGACTACATGTGAAAGGGCTGACAGTTAATCTGCCTTTTACTATAGGGGGGGGAACAAAACTCCCCCATCTCATGAGCTACAAGCCCTAAAATAGTGTTCTTCAAACATGTGACAGTGATGCCAGAGGTGTTAAACATCATGAATGTAATGGACTACGTTTTAAGATTAAAATTAACTCCATGAGGTGTGAGAAATACCCTACATGCTAAAATGTCCAGGAAGGTGAGACCAAAATTTTCACAGATATATGCAAAGACTATTTTCCTAATTTTGCTAAAGGAAAAAGGTGACAAACTGAGTCTATCACTTATTGATATGCCCAGAGATTGTGCATCACATGCCCCTAATCAGAGAGGTTTCTTCATGCACTAAACAGGGAATAACACAAGGGTGTGCGACTGGGATGTATCTCTAGTGCCAGAGGAACATTACCATACTATGTTGAGATGTTACTTGTCTTCAAAAATACCCTCTCCAAAGCCTCAATTATTTATATTGAAAAGTAGGCAGAAAGATTCTAACAGATTCAGAGATGGTAGATGGATCCATAGTATCAATGTCTTCTAGCCTCAACATTAGAATCAGACATAGGAACTCAGAGTCTGAGAAAGCAGACACAAGATCAGCACAGGATCAAAATGTATAAGAATGAACTATGCCATAGCAATTCCTATGTTGGGTCTCTGGAAAAACAAAGGAAACTCTCCTCTAGTGTCATGAGATACTAATATCTGAAATGGATTATCTTCCTTGCAGATGATACAGAACTTCAAAATTGAGACTGGTGTGTCACATCTTAAAAGAGCAGCAGTAGCTGTAGAAGCAGGATCCTACTTCTGCCACATGCGACACAAACATGTGCTCAGATCTGTAATGCTGGGAATCAAACAATTCCTAATTTCACTAATTTTTATGTGTTCTGACTCCTATATATGTCATAAGCTGATTGCCTTGTCTCAACCAATGTACAGGTGGATTTTTGGTCATACCCAGGTTCAGCTGAGACCTGGAATATCACTAAAGCCTGACTGATAAGAACCCACACTGCTGAGACTTTAATTAGCACTCCTGGGCTCTGATTGAATGAGTGTGTGCATTCAAATTGAGCAGAAATTAACAACCAATCATAGAGTGATCTCAATTCCACCTATGAAGGCAAACCCTGCTGTACACTTAGAGATCTCCATCAATGCTGTTGACTCATTGTTGTCTCTTGTTGGAGCTGGGTCTTGTATCTTATCTGTTGCTTTCACTGGTTAATTAATAAAAAAAAAACTGCTTGGCCCTCTGATAGGGTAGAATTTAGATAGGCGGAGCAGACAGAACACAATGCTGGGAGAAAGAAGCCAAGTTGGGCAGTCACCATGATTCTCCCACCCAACACAGCCGCAGTTTAAGATCTTCCCTGGTAAGCCACCTCGTGAGCTACACAGATTATTAGAAATGGGTTAGATCAATATGTAAGAGCTAGCCAATATGACGCTGGAACTAATGGGACAGGCAGTGTTCAAAAGAATACAGTTTTCATATAATTATTTCGGGTAAAGCTAGCCAGGTGGCGGGACACAGCCTGATGCTGCTCCTCCCCAACAGTCTCTCCTGTGAATGTGTGATGCAGCAGAAGCAGTGAAACTGAAAGTGAATGAGAGGAAAAAATGTAATTTATCCATGGTTCTGACTCCAATTATCAAAAGCAAAATGTCCACCTTTGTAAAGTATGGGGTTATCCTCTATCAGAATGCCTGGACAGTGCATCTGGTTGTTTATATGCCAGCCTCTATTTCTGCCTAGAGCTGTTTTTTTTTTTTGAGATTCTTAGCTATAAAATGCTGACTGTGGCTGAGATTTTTTTATATGTCACATCAGATTCCCCAGCTTCAATAATTATGTTATAAATTATCAGTTTTCTTCAAATGTGTTTGCATATAAACATGTGTGTTTATGTATAAGTGTGTGATATGAAGTGTTTGGAAGTGGAAACTTTACTTACAAGATCTGCTCTGAACAACCCAATTATGTACACTGTATCTGATAATGCAAAATGATTAAAAACTAATCTGAGGTATTAGTTTTATAGAGCATTATTCATGATACATTTATAACTTCAACATTTTCACATTTGTTTTTATGATTTAGTGTGGCTCAACACATGTCTGTATGCAATAATTTGTTTTCAATGAGCCAATTCAAATACCCAAAATGTTCTGTTCAGGATATTTATGTGAATATTGAAAATTTGAATACATTCACTACATTTCTTTCACTAGAATTCATCTCCAGTCAGTACTAAATGCTTAGTATATTTATTCCTTTTTTTGTGGCATATGTCTTCATGTAAACCACCCGGTGTGCATGGATATAGGACCAATATAGTAGCACATTGCAGCCTCTCAGAGATATCATAGCTGAGGAAATCTGTCTCTCCCATTTTATCAGCCGATAAAATAACATAATATCTGATAATATTTTGGTTGTAAAAGTCTTCCACAGGATTAGTAATATTGTTATTATGTTTTATACTGACAGAATTATGCATGCAAAATCAGATACTGAATACTCAAGAGCACAACTATGCTCAAGTATCATTCACATACTAGTTAGATTCAGATGTAAATCAGCAATGCCATAATTACACCATGTTTCTCCCAGGTATGGAATTTACCAGTCAAGATATGTAAGCTGGCCAGTAAAACTCAGAGTTCCTACTGTTATTACCTATTTCTCTAGAACTGGGATTGACTGGTGATGCTTTTTTCCTATTTTTTAATATGTGAATTCTAATAACAGATGCCCGTGTTTCTTATTTATAAAATGGAAGATTGCTGATATAACCATCTAAGAGGCTGTGTAGACAATAACCTAAAAGGCAAAGATAACAAAGGGAGCATTACTCAGGAACACCACAGATGTTTCTTGTACATTACCACCTATTTTACTATGCTTCTGTCTCTGATTCTATCTTTTGCATTCTCGGCTTTGCATGGTCTTAGATGGTCTTTCAACTTCTAATGCCTGCACCTAGATTAAAAACTTAGTTTAAATTAAGTATATCTGAAGTACTTTTGTAATCTCCTCACATGTGACATAAGAGCAAATGCAGATTCTCCTGGTAATTATATCTCTTCATCCCCCCCCAAAAAATCTAATTTTTTCTTATTTTTATAAATAATGTTCAATGAATTATTTCTTGCACTGTTACTATCTTAGAGACCATCCCGTAAGCCACTAACATACCTACTGATTTTATTCATATCACTACTGCTGTTTTAATCTCAAAACTGCAGCTAATGGAACTACAAATGCAAATCTGTAAATTTCATTAATTTACCATTTTTTTCAAATATTATAACTTACCATCACTTGGCCCTTCATAGTGTATTAGTAACTAGTTTCCCAAAGGCATGTTTGAACTTTTCATTATATCTTTCTGGACTAAGGCAGACATATCATATTCACGGAGAAACAAATTGTACCCAATACAGTAACCTATGCTACTACACATGGTTAGGGAGATCATGGGCCCATAAACAGAACTTTCATCTGCAAATTACCTGAAACCATATCATTTCTAATTATGTTATAAATACGTAAACATATACTCCCAAACACCGTTAGGTCAAACTGTCAGAAAAAGCATCATTTACACAATACCAACCACACCTGATCTACACAAAACTCTCCATTATCCCTAGATCCAGAAGGTATTGCTTGCAATGGTTAGACACAGTTTATGAGTTTAAATAAATGGGTGCCTATTTTGACTAAAATGTCTTGTAATAGAGATAGGGAACTTTTAAAAAAGCATTTTCAAAATTGTCATACCAAATCAAAACACAAACTTAAGTAATTGATGTGGGAGAGTCTTCTGTTTTGTGTTGATATCATTGGTTAATAAAGAAACTGCCTTGGCCCTTTAATAGGACAGAAAATTAGGTAGTTGTAGTAGGCAGAACAGAATGCTGGGAGAAATAAGCGAGTCAGGGAGTCGCCATAGCTTTCCTCTCTGAGATGGATGCAGGTTAAAATCTTCCCGGTAAGCTACCACCTTATCGTGCTATGCATATTAATAGAAATGGGTTAATCAAGATGTGAGAGTTATCCAGTGAGAGGCTGAAGCTAATGGGCCAAGCAGTGTTTAAAAGAATCCAGTTTCCATGTAATTATTTCGGGTAAAGCTAGCTGGGTGGCGGGACGCAGCCCTGCCACTCCACACAACAAGCAATGCAAACAAAAGAAAGCTTTAGCAAAACAGCTCCATAAATAGTCCTCAGAAAACACCCTCAATTACTCATACTTAACAGCAAAACTACAGACATATGATTGGTGCTATGACAGAATGAACCCGTGTCTGTTGTACAATCATATAGAGAGGACTTTCCATTCCAAATGTCAAAGTTAAAAAATGTTACTCTTAATCACTGTCTTAAGAATGTAGAATAGGATAGGTAGGTAAGCATTTGCATATGTGGGATAAAATAATTTTAATACAAAGTCGTATTTATTTTGACATTTATTAGAGCATATATAGTACCGGAGGAAGAAGCAGAAAGAAGTGTGAAAAAAACATAAATATAGGGCACCTTATAAAATTCTTACCTAGGTCAAAGATACACACACATGGATACACATATATACAAACACATGTGCAAAAATATAAAGACACATCTGCATCCTTATACACATACACACATATATACAAAAATACTTATATAAAATGAATTGAAATGGATTAAAAATGTAACTAGTTATTTAATGTTACAGCTGCACATCTTATATAATTAAACAATATAAGAAACATGTCTGTTAGCAGAGTTATTTGGTTTGCTTGTAGGTTAGGTGCATTATTACAATCCACCATTAGAGGTCTCACAGATCCTATCCAAATGTTGGTGATAAAAATGGTTACACATAACCACCTATTTCTGAAGTCAATATGTAATTTTATATCATAATAACACAAATCCATCTGGTTGGTAAGCAGTTAGAACCTTTGCTGAAACTGCCTACCTGTGGAAGGCAGATAACCTACACTCCTCACTCTCCTCAGATGCTTGCCTTAAAACAGAAAATAGTGAGCAAACTTGAGACATATTTTGTCATTTTGGTCTAAATTTCTTTGCCATAATCAAGCACTCGAGGATTAGAATTAACTCTGTGTGATGGAAGAAATATCACACATTACTAAATTGTCCAACCACCTGACACTAGAATGATCTCAGAGCTAGGAAAAACATTTGCTGATTCTTCCAGAGGAATATAGAGATAATCAGAATGCTAATGTCATATTGATATACCCATAAATCTGTGCATCAATTTTCCCTCATCAGAGATGCTTCTTCATGAACTCAGTAAGAAATAAAAGAATAATATTGAGGGGATTCTTTCAAAAATGCCTCACAGAATGTTGAAAGTTTGCATACCAAAATAAAAATAAACATAAACCCAAAATAAACAGACAGGAAGTTTAGTGTAGTCACACCATAAATTGTCATGCTAACACATATAGAAAACTCAACTACTAACACTTTGCAGAAAATCTTCATACAAAAGTTGCATGCAAAGATAGAATTGGACCATTTGCACTGTACAATCACCTTGAAAAGATTTTCTGTTCCAAATCTGAATGGTAAAATTTGTTACTTGTAATCTCCAATTTAAGTATACAGAGTTAGTAAATTATGCATTTGTGTATGTATGATCAGATAATTTTAATAAGGTACTTATTGTGATTTTTGTAGACCATATTTGTGTTGCAAGGAGAAGCAGAAAAGAAATGTAAAAATATAAACATATTGCTCAATAAGAAATTCTCAATTAGGCTAAAGCTATATTCACATGTGTACACATGTATTTGTATATACAAACATGTATGCAAACACAAACATAAACATATACATATACACACCCATGCAAAATAATAAATTGGAATAAAAATGTTTTTGAGAATAATACAACAACCGCACATCTTATAGTATGATGGGATAGAAGAGATATCAATTTCAGTTGCAAGAGTTATTTTGTTTGCTTGTTGACTAATGGTGTTCCTACAATTTCCCATGAGGGGGTCTCACAGACTATTTTCAAATCAAAGTTATACCTTCCAACATGATAGCAAACACCTATATCTGAAGGTTATAGTTACTTATATCATCAAAGTGTATATAATATATATATATATATATATATATATATATATATATATATATACACACACACACATATATATATATGGTACCTTGTTAGAAGCTGCATTGAAACTGATCACATGTTAAGGGCCTGAAAGTTTATCTTCCTGTTACCTATGACTCATGGCTTCAAGTTGCATGGTAATGGAAGTTAGCCTTATTGTTAATATGTATATTCTAATTAAGTATCCCAGTGTTTCACATAACCCAGCAATAAGTATGTTGAGATATCCATCTACATGGCTGTGTAGATAATAAAGAGAAAACAAAAGTAACTTGAGGGATATTACTCAGAGACCACACAGATGTTTCTTTTATTTGACCATCTTTTCTACAATGTTTCTGTCTTTGATACTGTTCCTTACATTGGCCCACTGTCAACATTTGCTGTCTGCCTCCTGGATAAAATCTTATGAGCAATGGAGAGTCTCTACTGTTCTTTTGTAATTCCCACATAAATGGAACAAAAGCAATACTGATGACTGTCCCTCATTTAAAGTCCCTTAATCCTGAAAAGTTATGTTTTCTCCTCATTCTTTTCAAAAATAATATTCTTTAAACAATTTTATGCTCTGTAAAGTTCTTATCAACTGCCCCCCTAAGATATTAATATAACTATAATTTCTACTCATAACACTCTTGCTCTGTTAACGTCCACACTGCAATTAAGAGTAGTGTAAAATATCTCAGTAAACTTGATTATTTTAACAAGTTCTCCAATTTTATTATTTATGAACACCTATAACTCATAGTATATTAGTGGATTAGTTTGCAAAGATATGTATGAAGCTTTCATTCTATCTTTATAAGGCAGACATATATCTTTAACAAGAAGACGAATTATGACCAATGCAATAACTTAGCCTACTGCATATGGCCAGCGGGATCATAGCACAGAAGCAGGACTTTCACCTGCAAATTCTCTGAAGCCATATATTTTCTAACTACTTTATAAATATTCATCTATATAACCACAGCCAACATTAACTATAACTGTCTGAAATAAAGCATCCTTTTAGAGCATTACTGAATAAACCCACAACTGATCAAAAAGCTAGCAACTTAAAAAGTTTTGTGCAGACACACCTTATCAATATACATAACTCTCCATTTATAAACTGAGAATATATTAGACTCAGTTCATCTTCCAAAGGAATATGATATCTGGTGTAAGGAAAATGACTTGTAAGAAGGATACAAACTTTAAAAGAACAGGATTTTGAAAACTTGAAATCCAAAACAAATCAACCTGTTAAAAAAAAGTGTTTAGCACAATGTCACAACAAATTGTCATGGAAGCACAGACAGAAATCTCTCTCAGCGTAGCAGTAATGTAGAGAAATATCGATACTAATAGAAAGAAGCCATTTCTACAGGACAGTAATTTTGATAAGTCTTAAAATTCCAAAAGATCCATTTAAAAAAGTTATTGATAATCACCACATTTTGTGCTGATTATGTATGCATTTACACATGTAGGAGAAATTATGTTAAGTAGAAGTTGTATTCATTTGAACATGGTAGAGAATCCATGGTACTGGTGGAGGAAGCAGAAGGAAGTGTGAACTAGTATAAATAGAATGCTCAAATATCGAGTTCTTTACTATATTAAAGATGCACATACAATCATATATATGTAAATATGCATAACAGATGAAAACACATTTGTATACATGCATTAATGCATGTATTTATACATATGCATGTACATGCATGAATACAAGTAAAATACATATACATGCATGGATCATGTATATATACAAATGTAAACACATTTATATCCATCTATGAATACATGTATATATACATAAACATATACATATATACATCCCCATATGAAAGAAATTTTAAAATATTGGGAGATATATTGTGACAAATACACATCTAATTCCATGAAAGGAGACCTGAGACATCTCCCTCAAATGCTAGTTATGAGTTATTTGGTTTACTTGTTGGCCAAGGGTGTTCCCATTATCCCCCAAAAGAGTCTCACAAACCATTTCTAAACTATGGTTAAAACTCTAAATATAATGGTAAGAACCTATTTCTGAAATTGCTATTTACTTATATCAATATAAAATAGAAAAACATCTTGGGCCTAGTTACAAGCTTCAGTGAAACTGGCTACATGTGAAACTTCTGAAGATTAATCTGCCTGTTACTAGAGGAGGACAGAAACTCCTCACTCTCATGAGCTAAACACTGTAAACCAGAAAAGAGTCAGCATTCTTCAGACATAGCGATGCCAGTAGGGTTAAATATCATGGAAGTAATGGACTTATTTTGAGGATTAAGATTAACTCCATGAGAGGTAAGACATAACCTACATGCTAAAATCTCCTAGGACCTGAGACTAAAACGTTTACAGACATAGGCAAGGAATATTTCCCTTATTCTGCTAAAGGAATATAAAGAATGAATGAGTCTTATTACATAATCATATGAACATATGATATCAAAGTCCTTCTGTATAAGTGCTGCTTTATTGGTTAGTGAATAAAGAAACTATCTTGGGCCTGCACAGATAGGCACGAAAAACTAAACTGAATGCTCAGAAAAAGAAAGCAGTGTCAGTGAGAAGCCATGTCACCCAGCTAGAGACAGATGCCAGAACTTTACCTGGTAACCAACAGTTACTTGTCAATACACAGATTAATAGAAATGGGTTAAATTTAGATGAAAGAGTTAGCGAAGAAGAAACTAAAGATAATGGGCCAAGCAGTGATTTAATAAAAACATTTTTCTCTGTGATTATTTCAGGGCTGAGCTGCTGGGAACAAACTAACAACACAAATCGGTGTTACAACATTGCTACTATTACTATATCCATGAAAATCTAAGAAAACTTGAAAAGAAACTCTAGATTCATAAAACCCCAAAGTTAAGTAAATTTTTTTCAACTGATGGTATGCCATAGTTCCCTTAAGAGTGGTCTTCCTGAATCAACTATAGCAGAAAAATAAACCCACACAGTTTCAAACCAGCAGTCCCAGGTCTGTGCTTCCTGTATGAACTCCTCCTCTTTCTGGAGTCTGAGAATTTAAATGGGTTTTGTGAAATGTGTGCTACAACTTGCTTAATGACAACATAGACACATTGTGGGCCTAAAAATGGGACAATATACATGGCACTCAGAGTCAGTGGACATACATCCGCCATGTTTGACTGAATGGAGCAAGCAGGTGAGGATAAGTTGGCCTTAGCCTCACACCCTTAGCATATAAAGAGAGGTGCTTATGGTCAGAAAATAATTACAGATACACAATAAAGACAACTCAGATGGAAAAGACCTCTAAATACGTCACAGTGTTAGACAAATGTACGTATGCTTGGAGAGAGAAAAAAATTTACAGAGAGTTATAAAAAGAAGTAAATACTTTTAAAAATAAATCAAAGTATTTAATGAGGCAGAGTATAGATATCATAAATTAAAGAAAAATAAACCATGAAAGGATGGAACATACACAGAGTCTGGATTAGGTATATAATTGTATTTTTTTTTAATTTATTGATGGAGAAGAGGCTTAGTACAGAGAAGCATTTCATTGTACAGGATACTAAACTAAACCAACATATGTATCTTAAAGGTGTATTGACTTAAAAATATGGGTCTACCAATACGTTTCTTTGAAAAAGAAGTTTCTCTTTTGTTTCCACAGAAGTGAGAACCTATGAAGTCCTTCTAGAATAATGTGTTTTTATGGACAAAGAGCCCACTAAAGGTTGCAGTGAGCACTCCCAAGTATTACTTTGCCCAGCAAGAAGCAGAAATCAGTTGGGAGAGAACTTTGCCCATATTCCCAAATATTAATTGTAAATGTTTCTTTATATTTAAAGGGAGATATGTTATAGAGATTTGCATTGATATGGATCTTGGTTTATTAATACATATTATAGGTAAATTTTATTATATGCATATTTCTGCTCTTGATTAACATTTTATGTTTATGTAGTTCATTTAAAATGTATAAGATATATAGGTTAATAGATAATCATCTATAATAGTCAAGCTTGTAGTCATGTTAGTTAGGTTTCATAGATATATAAACATATATTTAATTTAGATAGATATTCTTCATATTATTCAAGACCTTCAGACTAAGGCATCTAAAATATTTTAATAACTTAGGACTTTTTTATGACATGAGACACATCTGCTCCTGGCAGCACAAATTACTTCAGAGAGGTTGAATGTGCATCAAAGAAGTTCCTTATGGAGTATGCTAGTCATTTGGTCAAGAATCTGCTCTTACCTGGACTGCGTGATGGTATGCTGTATGAACTGGACATGCAGGACCCACAGAAAAATGATGGCTAAACATGACTAAAGGTGAGATGGTCCTTCGGGGCTCCTGCTACATAAAAAGAGTCTGCCAGAAATTCTTCAGGACACAGAAAAAAAAGCAACGGAGGACTTTGTCATTACAAGGCAGAACAGATCTTCAAATTTCCTGCTCGTGGAAAAGTCAGCTAGATACTATGGGCCTGTAGGCTGAAGATAGATGCTCCAATGATACAGAAGATCTTTGGGTGACTCAGCCAGCAAGGTGTGTCTGTCAAATCTAGAGTTTTGGAATTTGCTTACAATGCACTCCTCTTTTCTTAGATAATATTATATGTTTCTGAAGTCCTGAAGAATACACAACCACAATATATAATAAAGGGATACTTTTTGGCACATGTAGCAGGAATGGTTGCTCAGTACTATAATGCTAGCAATCAAACAGTCCCTGACTTCATTAATTTCTATGGGCTCCTCCTCCTGTATATCTTAGGAGCTATCTGCCTTGTCTTGGAAATTTAAGTTGGACTTTGGTTATACATAAGTCCAGTTGAGATCTGAGCTTATAGCCAGAGCTTGACTGTTAAGAACTGGCACTGCTGACACTTTTATTTGCACACCTGGGCTCTGCATGAAGGAGTGTGTGCATTCAAATCGAGATCATATTAAGAACTAATAAGGGGAGTGATCTTAATTCCACCAATGGAGGAAAATCCTATTGTCCTCTTGAAGATCTCCATCAGAGTGGCTGGTTCATTCTTGTCCCCACGTGAACTGTCCTGCAGCAGAAGCAGCATAATCGATAGTGGGCAAGAGGGTGGTAAATGTAATTTACACTGGTCTCTGACTCCAATTATCAAAATAAATAAATAAATAACAACATTTGGAAATTATGGGGTGATTTTCTATAAGGCTAAGTGGACAGTACATCTGGCCACTGCTTCAATCTCTGTTTCAGCCTGAAGCTGACTTTAGTGACTCTGGGTTGTGAATTGCTGCTTTCTGCTGAGATTTCCTGATATGTCATATCTGATTCTCCAACTGCAATATTTAAGTTCTTAAATTCCAGTTGCCCTCATATGTATGAGGATATACATACATATATACATACATACATACATACATACATACATGTGAGTGTGTTGGTGTGCTTGCTATAAATATTTTTAAATGGAAATGTTACTTTAAAGCCCAGTTCTGAACATCGAAATATGCATATGCATCCAATAATGTCAAGATATAAAAAATAATCTGAGGTATTAATTTTAGAGATGATTATTCATAAATATTTTATACTCTTAACATTTGCACATTTTATTTATATGCGGAACAACACATGTTAGTATGTAATTGCCATTAATTTATGTTTCACAGAGCCAATTCAGACTTGTAAAATATTTTGTTTAGTGTTAATATGTGAATATTGAAATTTTGAAAAAATTAACTCTATTCCTTTCACTATAATTCTTCCTGATTCAGTACTACATCCTTAGTACGTATCTACTTCCTTTTTGGAACATCTGTGTTCAAGTAAACCACCTGAGTGTGCAGAGTTATATGTCCTATATACAAGTAGATTGCAGCCTCTCGGGACTATGAAAACTGAGAAAGTCTGGCTTTCTCATTTTATCAGCAGATTAAATACCTAAGCCACTCTGATTATATTTTGGCTTTAAAAATTGTACACAGGATTATTAGAATGCTCCATGTGTTTTCTTTTTCTGACAGAATTTTGCATGCAATCTCTGATATTGGTAATTCAAGTATACAAGTGTGCTCAAGTATCTGTGACATGCAGAGGTAAAGCAACAATGTTATAATGACATGGTGTCTCTCACAGGCATGGAATTTACAAGTCAAGTTATGCAAGATCGTTAGTAAAACCCAGAGTTCATACTGTAACTCTCTATGTCTGGGATTGACCTGTGATGCTCATTTTCCTGTTTTTAGTATGGTAAGTCTAATAACAGGTGTCAGTGTTTCTTATTTCTAAACTGGAAGGTTGCTGATATTGCCATCTAAGAGGCTGTGTAGGCACTAAACAATAATGCAAAAATTGCAGAGGAAGCATTACTCAGAGCCCCCATGGATGTTTCTTATACATTACCACCTATTTTACTATTTTTCTATCTCTGATTTTATTATTTGTATTCCTATCTTTGGATTGGACTTCTGTAGGGGAAGCCCAGCCAATCACCTTGCTTGAAGGGCAGGGTTCCCTGAGGTTATATTTTACTTATAAAGATTGTGGGCATTCCCTCCGCATTCTCTTCTGTTTTCCTGTTCTCCACGGGAACCTCGGTTTTGTAAGTCCTTCCCTTATTAAAGCTGAATATTTTATTATAATTTCTGTCTGCTATTCATTTTACGCCATAACAGACTTCTTTCAACTTTTCTTGTCTTTGACCTGTATTAAAAGGTTAGTTTCAATTAAATATATCTGCTGGACTTTTGCAATCCCCATACATAAGAAATAAGAGTAATGGTGCAGATTCCCCTACAGATAAAAATCACTTCATCCTGAAAAAATATGATTTTATTTTATTTTTGAAATAATGTCCTTTTTAACTATACATTGTACTATTGCAGCCTCCAAGACTCTACCCCTAAGCAATTAAAATTCCTACTATTCTTATTCATAGGAATATTGCTGTTTTAATGTCAAAACCACAGCTAAACAACTACAAAACAATTCTGTAAACTTAATTAAATTACCATCTTCTCCAAATGTTACAACTTACCCACACTTAGTCGTTCATATTGTATTAGTCACTAGTTTCACAAAGACATGTAGACATGTCTGAAGTTTTCATTCTATCTTTATTTACTATGGCAGGTATACATCATTCATCGGAAAATAAGTCATGCCCAATATAGTAACTTAGCCTACTACACATGGCTAGGAAGATTTTGGACCCAGAAGCAGAATTTTCATCTTCAACTTACCTGAAGTCGTATCATTTCTAATTCTGATATGCGTGTGTGTGTGTGTGTGTGTGTGTGTGTGTGTGTGTGTATACCCACAGACAACAAAAGGTCTAAATGTCTAAATGGTCAATGCTAAAGAGTTCTATATACTCACCACTTTATGTCCATACTCTGTGTGGCTTATGAATGCATTGTTAAATTTACGATAAAATTATTTCAAGATGAAGTTGTTTTTATTTGGACATGGTAAAGCAATCACGATATTGCAGAAAGACCTGTGTACTAGTGTAAATGCAGTACTCAAATATGAAATGCTCTACTATATAAAAGATATGCAAGCATATATATGTGTGTATATATACATATGCAAAAAATTCATATACATGCATGAATGTATATATAAATACATATGCATATACATATGTACATACACATATAAACGGATTTTAAAAATATTTGAAGATAAATTGTGACAACTACATAACTTATTCCATGAAAGAATATAAATACATCTCCCTCACTTGCTAGTTATGAGTTATTTGGTTAACTTGTTGGCCAACAGTGTTTCCATTGTCCCCCAAAAGAGTCTCAAAAACCATTTCTAAACTACGGTTAAAACTTTAAATACAATAGTAAGAACCTTTTTCTAAAATTTCTATTTACTTGTGTCAACATAGAATAGAAATACATCTGGTGCCTTGTGACTACCTTCAATAAACCTGACTACGTGGGAAAGGTCTGGCAATTAATCTGCCTGTGAGTAGTGGAGGATCAAAACTCCTCACTCTCGTGAGCTACACATCATAAACAAGAAAACAGTGAACATTCTTCAGACATAGTGTTGCCGAGGGGTTAAACATTGTGGAAGTAATGGACTACTTTGAAGGATTAACTCCATGAGATGTAAGAAATGCCATACACATGAAAGAGTCCAAGAATATAGACTAAAACGTCACAGATATACGCAAATACTGTTTTCCTAAATTTGCTAAAGGAATAAAAAGATAAACTGAGTCCTATTACATATTGATATGCCCACAGGTCTGTGAATCACATACCCCTAATAAGACAGGTTTCTTCACACACTAAACAGGAAATAACACAATGGTGTGCAGTTGGGATCTATCTCTAGTGCCTGAGAAACTTTACAATACTATGGTCTTCAAATCCTGCCCAAATCCTCAAACATTTTTATTGAAAAGTGGGCAGAAGATTCTAACAGATACAGAGGAGATGGATGAATTCACAGTAACAATGTTTTCTAGCCTCCAATCACTATCAGATAGGAATTCAGAGTTTGAGTTAGGAGACACAAGGTCTGCACAGGAGCAAAATGTGCCAGTACTAACATTGCCATAGCAATTCCTATGCTGGATCTCTCTGGGAAACAATGGGGACTCTCTCCCCTACTCTCTGTCAGATAGTAATGTCTGAAATGGATTGTCTTCCTTGTAGGTGATAAGCATTTCAAAACTAAGGCAGGGATGTCACATCTTAAAAGAGAAGCAGTAACTTGATAAGCAGAATCCTATGTCCGGCACATGCAACAGAAATGGGTGCTCAGTACTGTAATTCTGGGAATCAAAAAAATCCCTGGTTTTGTTAATTTCTATGGGCTTTGACTTCTGAACTTGTCAAGAACTGTCTGTCTTGTCTCAGACATTTTAATCGGGCTTGTAACAGGCAGGTCCCACTAAGACCTGGACTATAGCGAGAGCCTGACTCATAAGAACCCATACTGTTAATGCTTTTGTTTGCACTCTTGGCCTCTGATTGATGGAGTGTGTGCATTATAATAAATCACAAATGAATAAACAATAAGGGGAGTGATTTGAGTTCCACCAATGGAGGGAAATCCTGCTGTATCCTTGGAGATCTCCGTCAGAGCTACTGATGCATTCTTCTCTCCCATGTGAATGTGTACTGCAGCAGAAGGAGTGAAATCAAAAGTGGACAAGAGGTTAGTAAATGCAATTTACCCTGGGATCTGACTCCAATTATCAAAAGGTAAATATCAACCTCTGGAAAGTATGGGGTGACCCTCTACAAGGCTACCTGGAGAGTCATCTGGTTATCTACATGACAATCTCTGTTTCTGCTATGAGCTGGCTTTTTCTTGATTCTGGGCTGCCAATCGCTGCACGTGGCTGAGATTTTCTGATACATCATATCAGATTCCACAACTACAATGATTAAGTTCTTTAAATTCCATTTGTCCTCACATGCTCATACATATATACATGTGAAGTGTGGGTATATGTGTATGAGTGCCTGGTATGAAATGTTTGTAAGTGAAAATATTATGCTTTAAAAATCCTCAGTTTGCATACTCTGCCAGACAGTTTCATGAAGATTAAGCAATAATCTAAGGCATTCCTTTTAGAATGAATTACTCATAATATCTCAACTATTGCACATTTTTTCATATGATTTCATGTGTGGCTCCACAAATGTCGGCATGAATTTGGCATTAATTTGTTTTTGGCACTGACAATTCATACCTGTAAAATATCTTCTTAAGCATTTTTTGCAGAATACTAAAATTGTGAATAAAATCAAATCTCAAAAGAGAAGCACTATCTTCAGAAGCAGGATCATACTTCTAACACATGTTAAAGGAATTGGTGCTCAGCCCCATAATCCTGGGAATCAAACAATTTCTGCTTTAATGATTTCCACGGACTCTGACACCTGTATGCGTCAGGAGCAGTCTGCCTTGTCTCTGATGATTTTCAGTCGGGCTGGCGATAGGCAGGTCCAGCTCAGACCTGGACTATCGCCAGAGCCCGACTGAAAAGAGCCCGCACTGCTGCCGCTTTTATTTGCACTCCTGAGCTCTGATTGAACGACTGTCTGCATGGAAACTGAGCACGAATTAAGAACCAATAAGGGGAGTGATCTCAATTCCACCAATAGAGGCAAATCCTGCTGTATCCTTGGAGATCTCCATCTAAGCTGCTCATTCATTCTCCTGTGCTGCAGCAGAAGCAGCGAAATCGAAAGTGGATGAGAGAAAAACGTGTTAATTTATCCTTGGCTCTGACTCCAATTATCAAAAGGAAAATACAAACCTCTGTAAAGCATAGGGTGATGCTCTATAAGTCTACCGGACAGTGCATCTGTCTCTGTAAAGACAGTCTCCATTTCTGCCAGGAGAAATGTCTCTGGGCTGCTTGTGGCTGAGATTTACTGATATATCGTATCAGATTCCACAACTGCAATGATTAAGTTCTTAAATTCCAGTGGTCTTCACATTTATATACATAAAACATGTGTGCATGTATAAGTGCTTGATATGAAATGCTTGGAAGTGGAAATGTTACTTACAAAATCTGCTCTGAACATCTAAAATATGCATACTGTTTTCAATAATGCAAAATGATTAAAAATTATCTGAGGCATTAATTTTACAGAGCATTATTCATGATACATTTATATTCTCCATATTTTACATTTGATTATATTATTTAATGTGGTGTTCAGCACATGTCCCTATGCATTTGCCATTAGTTTTTATTTTCAAATGGTCAATTCAAACTCATAAAATATTCTGTTTCATATTAATATGTGAATATTGAAATTTTGAATACATTCAATACATTCCCTTCATCAGAGTTCCTCTCCAATGAGTACTCCATACTTAGTACATATTTATTCTCTTTTTTTGTGACATCTATGTTCAGGTAAACCACCTGTGTGTGTACAGATATAGGGCCCATGACCAGCACATTGCAGCCTCGCAGGGCTATCATAGCTGAGGAAATCTTGCTTTCCAATTTTATCAGTACATTAAATAGCATTAGACACCCTGATAATACATGACTTTAAGAATCTTTCCCAAGATTATTAGAATGTTACATTGTTGACAGAGGTTTCTGTCCCACCTGGGTCCTTTTTATAAAACAAAAATTCTGAATCAAATTTACTTTCTTTAGCTTTTCTCCTGACCATTATCCATAACAACTTGTAACCAACATTCTAAACAAAGACAAACATCTACAGTCCAGGTTTGGGGAGGGAATGTGGGTGTATTTTTCAAGGCTAATTCCTGCTGTAGACCAAGCTGTCCTTACACTCACAGAGATTTGCCTGCCTCTGCCTCCCAGGTGCTGGGATTAAAGATGTGTGCCACCACACATTGAACTCACCGAGATCTACCTGCCTCTGACTCCCAAGTTTTGGGATTAAAAGGGGTGTGCCACCACACCCAGCTACTATCTTTCTTTCTTTATTTTTTATGTTAAGGGCTTTATGTTTTTTTTCTTTTCTCTCACAAGCCTACATATAATTTTAAACACACTCTAAAGCATTTAGAGGATTTCTTCATCTGAATCTATCTTTACTGTATATCTCTCTTTTGCTGACCACATGGGTCTTTAATTTGTTAAGCGATATTGCTAAGATTATAGCCGTGGCTTTGGCGGATGGATCCAGCCTATTCCTTGACTTTCTGAGAGTCTAGACTCATGGTAGAGGTACTGACCAGGGCCATGTTTATTGCCATGAACTCCATGGCATTTCAAGGTTCCTGAAATGAACAAGAAGCATGCTGTAGGCTATTCATAAGCACTATTGAAGTGTTTGGTGACAGGGCCTCTTTTAGTTTTTGCAGCTAAAGATGAATCAGGAAGCCTCTCTTAAATGAGATACACTTATCTGTAGCAAACATAGTCCATCTGAGAAAATAATATCAAGAAGTCATGCTTAAATTTGTTCATTGTTGTCTAGAGTTATTTTTCAAACTTCCTCAGGTTCTAAGTGGATTTAGCTGTCCACACTGGTGCCATTTTGTTGAAAGAGGTTTCTGTCCCACCCGGTCCTTTATCTATTTAGCCACAAATAAACACACAGAGGCCTACATTAATATAAACTTGTTGCCCTATTAGATCAGGTTTCTTAATAACTCTTATAACTTATGTTATCCCATAATTCTTTGCCACACCAACTCCAGTGTCATCTGTGTGACATGACTTATGTCATTAGGATGGATGGGAGCTATGTGCTCCTCAGGGCTAGGCTTCCTGGAGGTCCCTGGCAGAGTGCTCAACCCTGGCCTCATATCAGGCCAAGATGCGCTTCGCACTTGATCAGCTACCCAGGATATGGGTCTGTGTATTCTCTTTTATGACTACTTTTTTTTTCTTTTAGTAATCAAGGAATATATCTTGGAAGATGGCTGGCAGACAGGAAGGGACTTGATGTCCTGGAGGAAGATGACAATAGAAAAATAGAAATGTTTATGCTTTTTTCACAGAAAGAAAATAAAAGCTGGGCCTGATGTTGAGGCTGCGCTGCGGACACAGAGGAGTTCCTGAGGCGATTGCAGAGAGGTCCTTAGTCTGGCTTTTCCTGCCCCCAAGGAGAGGAGTCCCTGATAACAGAACCTGCTGCTCCACTCTACAGGGTGTCAATTCTGCCTCCTGAGTCCAGGGAGACCCGGCTGAGATAATGCCAGGATGTGCTTCAGATAGCTGAATCCAGCTCACCTCACCCAGGAATCCCACCGGCCCTGAAGCACAAGTGCTAAACTGCTTCTGCAGCTTGAACTCTGGTCTGCTTTGGAGCTGAGATGCAGACTGGACATCAGACTGTTTTAATCTCTGGGACACAGAACTCATTTTAATTATAATACTAACCTCATCACTTAAGAAGGGGAAAGATTGGGGTTCCTGTGACTGTTGCTCAGAGTCTGGAAATGGTGGTATTTGACAACAATGTATGTCATTGTACTCTTACTGAAATTGATCTAATGATATTTGTAACTGCTTATAGATGTTGGGAAAGGTTTGACACATGCTGTAAAGTGTTTGGGTTCAATGCATATGTTAAGAATTTTAGATTTTGATCCCTTTTTCACCTCCCTAATTGATGGCAGGCAAGCACACGTAACTTTTTGTGGAGTAGGCATTTAGGAAGGAGGACATACCATGGGCCAGACTAAAAGGTGAATACTGGGTTTGGAAGGTGCCCCCTTTCTTCTTGTCTGGAGATGGAGTTATTGGTGCCAAAATTATATCATATCTTTTGTTTAAGGAGCACCTCACAGATTTTTCATTAATGATAGACACAGGGGCCCAATGACGGGAGTTAGTGTGGATCCTCACCTAAATTTCAAACCATACAGAGGCCGTACAGGCCGGCTCAACATGGCATGGTTTTTAGGTACGAGGGCGCTCTCCACATAGCCTAAGACAGGGTGCCCTGTGATCTGCTTATTTTAATCCTACTAGATACCTTTTATTTGAGAAGCTCCAAGAAACTAATGCTACTCATAAGGCACCCCTCTGTTCCCAGGAGAGGTAAATTGCTTCACCAGTCGAGAGGAGGGTCTCTCCTTGTCCCAGTCCCTTCTCCTTTAGATCTGAAACCATGGTTGACTCTGTCTTGGTGCCCTCCACTTATAACTACTTGCCTTTATATAAGAAAGGAGGAATATGTTGGGGAGCCGTTTCCCCCCCTAAAGATTGTTACAGAAACCATCACCTTGGGGAGCCTGCAGGGAACCCCAAACCCATAATTATGTTAAGAATAGTCCTATTGGCAAAACCTGCCCCACACCCAATTAGCTATTCGCTAATTGCTAACGAACCTAATCTGATAGCGGAACTGCCTTAAATTCCAGCTATCCAGGGAACTAGGTGTGGCAACTCCTGACTTCTTGGCCTACCTGACCGGATGTAGGTTACGTGACTGGGACCACGCGGCCAGATTCCATGCTCCTGTGCCCTGCTCCCCAAGCCCTCATTCAGGGGTATATAAGTTGTTACCCTGTCCTTAATAAACGGAGGCTTTGACAAAAAAAAATAAAAAAATAAAAAAAAATAAGGTGAAGTGTGAAAAATAAAACTCTTTGTTTTACCTTTTGATTTCCCCCTAAGTGAAATAAATAAGCTTATTTGTAACTCAAAAAAAAAAAAGGTGGAGTAAAAAAAAAAAAAAAAAAAAAAAAAAGAAAA
>CAWTZC010002251.1:0-56972 GCA_963919715.1 Microtus obscurus
TTGTTGGAAAAAAAAGAAATTTCTGCCTCCTCCCACCTCCCATTTCCCTCCCCCTCCTCCCTCTCCTCCTCCTTCCCCCCACTCCTCCCCCTCCCTCTCCAGCCTCGAAGAGCAGTCAGGGTTCCCTGCCCTGTGGAAAGTCCAAAGTCCTCCCCCCTCAATCCTGGTCTAGGAAGGTGAACATCCAAACTGGGTAGGCTCCCACAAAGCCAGAACATGAAATAGGATCAAAACCCGGTGCCATTGTCCTTGGCTTCTCAGCAGCCCTCATTGTCTGCCAAATTCAGACAGTCCGGTTTTATCCCATGCTTTTTCAGTCACAGTCCAGCTGGCCTTGGTGAGCTCTCAATGGATCAGCCCCACTGTCTCCGTGGGTGGGTACACCCCTTGTGGTCCTGACTTCTTTGCTCATATTCTCCCTCCTTCTGCTCTTCATTGGAACATTGGGAGCTCAGTCCAGTGCTGCAGTGTGGGTCTCTGTCTCTATCTCCATCCATCGCCAGATGAAGGTTCTATGGTGATATGCAAGATATTCATCAATATGGCTATAGGATAGGGTCATTTCAGGTTCCCTATCCTCAGCTGCCCCAGGAACTAACTGGGGACATCGCCTTGGGCCCCTGGAAGCCCCTCTAGGTCCAAGTCTCTTGCCAACCCTAAGATGGCTCCCTTAATTAAGGTGCTAAAAGTATACAATGGAAGAAAGAAAGCATCTTCAACAAATGGTGCTGGCACAACTGGATGTCAACCTGTAGAAGAATGAAAATAGACCCATATCTATCACCATGCAGAAAACTCAAGTCCAAATGGATCAAAGACCTCAATATCAATCTGAACACACTGAACCTGATAGAAGAGAAAGTGGGAAGTACCCTACAACAGATGGGCACAGGCGATCACTTCCTAGGTATGACCCCAGCAGCACAGTCATTAAGGGCAACACTGAATAAATGGGACCTACTGAAATTGAGAAGCTTCTGTAAAGCAAAGGACACTGTCACTAAGACAAAAAGGCAACCCACTGACTGGGAGAAGATCTTCACCAACCCCGCAACAGACAAAGGTCTGATCTCCAAAATATATAAAGAACTCAAGAAACTAGACTTTAAAATGCTAATTAACCTAATTAAAAAATGGGGCACTGATCTGAAGAGAGAATTCTCAACAGAAGAAATTCAAATGGCCAAAAGACACTTAAGGTCATGCTCAGCCTCCTTAGCGATCGGGGAATGCAAATCAAAACAACACTGAGATATCATCTTACACCTATCAGAATGGCTAAAATCAAAAACACCATTGATAGCCTTCGCTGGAGAGGCTGTGGAGAAAGGGGTACCCTCGTCCATTGCTGGTGGGAATGCAAACTTGTGCAACCACTTTGGAAAGCAGTGTGGTGGTATCTCAGGAAATTCGGGATCAACCTACCCATGGACCCAGCAATGCCACTCTTGGGAATATACCCGAGAGATGCCCGATCATATGACAAGGACATTTGTTCAACTATGTTCATAGAAGCATTATTTGTAATAGCCAGAACCTGGAAACAACCTCGATGCCCCTCAATGGAAGAATGGATGAAGAAAGTGTGAAATATATACACATTAGAATACTACTCAGCGGTAAAAAACAATGACTTCGCGAATTTTGCATGCAAATGGATGGAAATAGAAAACACTATCCTGAGAGCGGGGAGTCCCTGCCTTCTGGGCAGGTCTCAAGGTTCCCTGTGGGAGAGCTTGGGCACCTACAGCTGGGGCTCCAGGATCTCCGGTGGTCTACTGGACCCCTCGCTCCCTCCCACCCCCTACCTCTTGTCCCCGGATCCTTGAGCTACCAGACGGCCCTGGTTAGGAGCTGAGGAGTTCCATCTGGACGGGTGAGTGTCTACTAGCCAGGGGCGGTGTGTCCCAGAAGCTAGCACAAACCCCCCTCCCCCAGCTCCTTCTGCAGGGCTGCCTTTCTTAGGCAAGACCCAATCCTCCCGGCAACACACCCCACCCCCAACCCTGCCCTGCGGCTTGCTTGGACCAGTGCTCAAGAACGGTTTTAAGTTACTTCACTAAGGCTATCCACCCAGAGCGGGGAGTCCCTGCCTTCTGGGCAGGTCTCAAGGTTCCCTGTGGGAGAGCTTGGGCACCTACAGCTGGGGCTCCAGGATCTCCGGTGGTCTACTGGACCCCGCGCTCCCTCCCACCCCCTTCCTCTTGTCCCCGGATCCTTGAGCTACCAGACGGCCCTGGTTAGGAGCTGAGGAATTCCATCTGGACGGGTGAGTGTCTACTAGCCAGGGGCGGTGTGTCCCAGAAGCTAGCACAAACCCCCCTCCCCCAGCTCCTTCTGCAGGGCTGCCTTTCTTAGGCAAGACCCAATCCTCCCGGCAACACACCCCACCCCCAACCCTGCCCTGAGGCTTGCTAGGACCAGTGCTCAAGAACAGTTTTAAGTTCCTTCACTAAGGCTATCCACCCAGAGCGGGGAGTGCCTGCCTTCTGGGCAGGTCTCAAGGTTCCCTGTGGGGGAGCTTGGGCACCTACAGCTGGTGCTCCAGGGTTGCCATCTGAGTTGTTGTGCTGAGGAGTTCCATCTGGACGGGTTGGTTCCTGTTTCTACACTGAAGAGATACACCCAGAGAGTCAGTCACAGCAAAGTCTGGACCAAGACACCAGGCCTCTCTGGGCTCCATTTGAAGCAAGAGATGGGAAGGCACCAATACAAGAACTCCTCCAACAACCTGAAAGACAACATGACATCACCAGAACCCAGGGATCCCGAAACAAGAAGAATTGTACACTCTACTCCAGAAGAAGTAGAAGAATTTGACTCAAAAGTAAATTATATGAAAATAATAGAGGACCTTAAACAGGAGGTGAAAAACTGCCATAAACAATTAGAGATGACAAACAAAAAAGTAGAGGAAATGAATAAGTCGCTCAAAGATACCCAAGAAAACCAAGAGAAGCAAGAAAAAGCAATCAAACAGATAAGGGAAGCGGTTCAAGACTTGAAGAATGAAATGGAAGTAATGAAGAAAACACAAACTGAAGGAAGGATGGAATTGGAAAACCTGGGTAAACGATCAGGAACCACAGAGACAAGTACTACCAACAGATTACAAGAGATAGAAGAAAGAATGTCAGACACTGAAGATACCATAGAGAAAATAAACACACTGATCAAAGAAAATAGCAAAACCAACAAATTCTCATCACAAAACATTCAGGAAATATGGGACACAATAAAAAGACCAAACCTAAGAATAATTGGGATAGAAGAAGGAGAAGAAGTACAGCTCAATGGTCCAGAAAATATATTTAATAAAATTATAGAAGAAAACTTTCCCAGCCTAAAGAAAGATATTCCTTTGAAGGTTCAAGAAGCATACAGAACACCAAATAGACTGGACCAAAAAAAAACATCTCCTCGCCATATAATAATCAAAACACAAAACATACAGAATAAAGAAAGAATATTAAGAGCTGCAAAGGAAAAAGGTCAAGTTACTTATAAAGGTAAACCTATCAGACTTACACCTGACTACTCTATGGAAACCATGAAAGCCAGAAGGTCCTGGATAGATGTACTGCAGAAGCTAAGAGAACATGGATGCAAGCCCAGACTACTATACCCAGCCAAGCTTTCGTTCACTATAAATGGAGAAAACAAAATTTTCCAGGATAAAAACAAATTTAAACAATACGTAGCCACAAATCCAGCCTTACAGAAAGTAATAGAAGGAAAATCACAAACCAAGGAGTCCAACAATGACCACAATATCTCAAACATCTAGAGACCCTTCACCAGCACAACTCAAAGAAGGCAAACACACAAACTCTATGACTAAAAACCTGACCGGAGTTAACAAACACTGGTCATTAATATCCCTTAATGTCAATGGACTCAACTCACCTATAAAAAGGCACAGGCTAAGAGATTGGATACGCAAACAGGATCCAACATTCTGCTGTTTACAAGAAACACACCTCAACCACAAAGACAGGCACCTACTTAGAGTAAAGGGATGGGAAAAGGTTTATCAAGCAAATGGACCTAAGAAACAAGCAGGTGTGGCCATACTAATTTCTAACAAAGTTGACTTCAAACTTAAGTCAATCAGAAGAGATGGAGAGGGGACTTTTATACTCATAACAGGAACAATTCATCAGGATGAAGTCTCAATCCTGAATATCTATGCCCCTAACATAAAAGCACCCACGTACGTAAAAGAAACATTACTAAAACTCAAGGCTGCCATCAAACCGCACACACTAATAGTAGGAGATTTCAACACTCCTCTTTCACCAATGGACAGGTCAATCAGACAGAAGCCTAACAGAGAAATAAGAGAATTAATGGAGGTAATGAATCAAATGGACTTAACAGACATCTATAGAACATTCCACCCAAATAGGAAAGAATATACCTTCTTCTCTGCAGCTCATGGAACCTTCTCGAAAATTGACCACATCCTCGGCAACAAAGCAAACTTCCACTGTTACAAAAAAATATCCATAAACACCTGTGACTTATCAGATCACCATGGTCTAAAGTTAGAATTCAACAACAAAGCTACCCCAGAAAGCCTACAAACTCATGGAAACTGAACAGTCAACTATTGACCCACACCTGGATCAAAGAAGAAATAAAGAAAGAAATTAAAGTCTTCCTTGAATTCAATGAAAATAAAGAAACAACATACTCAAACTTATGGGACACTTTGAAAGCAGTCCTAAGGGGAAAGTTCATAGCCCTTAGTGCCCACTTGAAGAAAACAGAGAAAGCATACATTGTAGACTTAACAGCCCACCTGAAAGCTCTAGAAAAAAAAAGAAGCAGACTCACCTAGGAGGAGTAGAAGACTGGAAATTGTCAAACTGAGAGCGGAAATCAACAAAATAGAAACACAGAAAACAATCCAAAGAATCATTGAAACAAAAAGCTGGTTCCTGGAAAAAATCAACAAAATTGATAAACCCCTATCCAAACTAATCAAACGGCAGAGAGAGAATTTGCAAATTAATAAGATCAGAAATGAAAAGGGGGACATAACCACAGACATAGAGGAAATTCAGAGAATCATTAGATATTACTACAAAAGCCTGTATGCCACAAGACTGGAAAATGTAAAAGAAAGGGACACTTTTTTAGATAAATACCATATACCAAAATTAAATCAGGATAAGGTGAACAATCTAAATAGACCTGTCAGTCGCGAAGAATTAGAAGCTGTTATCAAAAACCTCCCTACCAAAAAAAGCCCAGGACCAGACGGTTTCAATGCGGAATTCTACCAGAATTTCCAAGAAGACCTAATACCTATACTCCTTAAGGTATTTCACAATATAGAAACAGAAGAGTCATTGCCGAATTCCTTTTTTTGAAGCTACCGTCACTCTCATACCAAAACCACACAAAGACTCAACCAAGAAAGAGAATTACAGACCAATCTCACTCATGAACATCGACGCAAAAATCCTCAACAAAATACTGGCAAACCGTATCCAAGAACACATTAGAAAAATTATCCATTATGATCAAGTAGGCTTCATCCCAGAGATGCAGGGCTGGTTCAACATACGAAAATCTATCAATGTAATCCATCATATAAATAAACTGAAAGAAAAAAACCATATGATCATTTCTTTAGATGCTGAAAAAGCTTTTGACAAAATTCAACATCCCTTTATGATAAAAGTCTTGGAGAGATTAGGGATACAAGGATCATACCTAAATATAATAAAAGCTATTTACAGCAAACCGACAGCTAACATCAAACTAAACGGAGAGAAACTCAAAGCGATCCCACTTAAGTCAGGAACACGACAAGGCTGTCTACTCTCTCCATACCTCTTCAATATAGTGCTTGAAGTGTTAGCAATAGCAATAAGACAACATAAGGGGATCAAGGGGATTCGAATTGGAAAGGAAGAAGTTAAACTTTCGTTATTTGCAGATGATATGATAGTGTACATAAGTGACCCCCAAAACTCCACCAAAGAACTTTTACAGCTGATAAACACCTTTAGTAATGTGGCCGGATACAAGATCAACTCCAAAAAATCAGTCGCCCTCCTATACACAAAGGATATGGAAGCAGAGAGGGAAGTCAGAGAAGCATCACCTTTCACAATAGCCACAAACAGCATAAAATATCTCGGGGTAACTCTAACCAAAGAAGTGAAGGATCTATTTGAGAAGAACTTTAAAGCATTGAAGAAAGAAATTGAAGAGGATACCAGAAAATGGAAGGATCTCCCTTGCTCGTGGATTGGGAGGATCAACATAGTAAAAATGGCAATCCTACCAAAGGCAATTTATAGATTCAATGCAATCCCCATCAAGATCCCATCAAAATTCTTCACTGATCTTGAAAGGACAATAATCAACTTTATATGGAATAACAAAAAACCCAGGATAGCCAAAACAATCTTATGCAATAAAGGAACTTCGGGAGGCATTACCATCCCTGACTTTAAACTCTATTACAGAGCTACAGTAATGAAATCGGGGTGGTATTGGCATAAAAATAGAGAAGTCGACCAATGGAATGGTATAGAAGACCCGGATTTTAACCCACAAACCTATGAACACCTCATTTTCGATAAAGGTGCTAAAAGTATACAATGGAAGAAAGAAAGCATCTTCAACAAATGGTGCTGGCACAACTGGATGTCAACCTGTAGAAGAATGAAAATAGACCCATATCTATCACCATGCACAAAACTCAAGTCCAAATGGATCAAAGACCTCAATATCAATATGAACACACTGAACCTGATAGAAGAGAAAGTGGGAAGTACCCTACAACAGATGGGCACAGGCGATCGCTTCCTAGGTATAACCGCAGCAGCACAGTCATTAAGGGCAACATTGAATAAATGGGACCTACTGAAACTGAGAAGCTTCTGTAACGCAAAAGACACTGTCACTAAGACAAAAAGGGAACCCTCTGACTGGGAGAAGATCTTCACCAACCCCGCAACAGACTAAGGTCTGATCTCCAAAATATATAAAGAACTCAAGAAACTAGACTTTAAAATGCTAATTAACCCAATTAAAAAATGGGGCACTGATCTGAAGAGGGAATTCTCAACAGAAGAAGTTCAAATGGCCAAAAGGCACTTAAGGTCATGCTCAGCCTCCTTAGCGATCAGGGAAATGCAAATCAAAACAACATTGAGATATCACCTTACACCTGTCAGAATGGCTAAAATCAAAAACACCAATGATAGCCTTTGCTGGAGAGGCTGTGGAGAAAGGGGCACCCTCATCCATTGCTGGTGGGAATGCAAACTTGTGCAACCACTTTGGAAAGCAGTGTGGCGGTTTCTCAGGAAAATTGGGATCAACATACCCATGGATCCAGCAATGCCACTCTTGGGAATATACCCACGAGATGCCCGATCATATGACAAGGACATTTGTTCAACTATGTTCATTGCAGCATTATTTGTAATAGCCAGAACCTGGAAACAACCTAGATGCCCTTCAATGGAAGAATGGATGAAGAAAGTATGGAATATATATTCATTAGAATACTACTCAGCGGTAAAAAACAATGACTTCGCGAATTTTGCATGCAAATGGATGGAAATAGAAAACACTATTCTGAGTGAGGTAACCCAGACCCAAAAGGATGAGCATGGGATGTACTCACTTATAATTGGTTTCTAGAGATAAATAAAGGTCAGTGAATCTATAATTTGATACCCTAAAGAAACTAATTAAGAAGGTGAACCCAAAGAAAAGCATACAGCTATCCTCTGGGTTATGGGAAGTAGACCAGATTGCCGGGCAAAAATTTGGGATCTTGGGGGGGTGGTGAGAGGGGGATAAGGGGAGAAGGGGAGAGAAATGTGAGAAGGGGAGGGTGGGGGGAACTTGGGGCAACGGGATGATTGGGATAAAGGAAGGTTGCTTAGGAGAGCAGAGAAGCACACATCTTAATTAAGGGAGCCATCTTAGGGATGGCAAGAGACTTGGATCTAGAGGGGCTCCCAGGTGCCCAGGGTGATGTCCCCAGTTAGTTCCTGGGGCAGCTGTGGATAGGGAACCTGAAATGACTCTATCCTATAGCCATACTGATGAATATATTACATATCACCATAGAAACTTCACCTGGCGATGGATGGAGATAGAGACAGAGACCCACACTGGAGCACTGGACTGAGCTCCCAAAGTCCCAATGAGGAGCAGAAGGAGGGAGAATATGAGCAAAGAAGTCAGGACCACAAGGGGGTGCGCCACCCGTGGAGACAGTGGGGGCTGAGAGTCTTTGGGAGCTCACCAAGGCCAGCTGGACTCTGACTGAAAAAGCATGGGATAAAACCGGACTCTCTGAATTTGGCGGACAATGAGGGCTGCTGAGAAGCCAAGGACCATGGCACCGGGTTTTGATCCTACTTCATGTTCTGGCTTTGTGGGAGCCTATCCAGTTTGGACGTTCACCTTCCTAGACCAGGATCGAGGGGGGAGGACTTTGGACTTTTCACAGGAACCCTGACTGCTCTTCAGGCTGGAGAGGGAGGGGGAGGAGTGGGGGGAGGGGAGGAGGAGAGGGAGGAGTGGGAGGGAAATGGGAGGCGGGGAGGAGGCAGAAATTTTTTTTTTCCAATAAAAAAAAAAGAAAAATAAATAAATAAATAAATGCACTCAGTTTAAGAAAAAAAAAAAGAAAACACTATCCTGAGTGAGGTAACCCAGACCCAAAGGATGAACATGGGATGTACTCACTCACAATTGGTTTCTAGAGATAAATAAAGGTCAGTGAGTCTATAATTTGATATCCTAAAGAAACTAAATAAGAAGGTGAACCCAATGAAAAACATATAGCTATCCTCTCGATTATGGGAAGTAGACAAGATTGCCAGGCACAAATTGGGATCTTGGGGGTGTGGTGGAAGGGGGGTAAGGGGAGAAGAGGAGAGAAATGTGAGAAGGGGACGTTGGGGGGAACTTAGGGAAACGGGATGATTGGAATAAAGGAAGGTTGGTTAGGGGAGCAGGGAGGCAGCTTTCTTTTTAAAAAAAATGAATGGGCTTTTGGCATCACCAGCACAAATGGCTCTAACTCTTTCTCTGGAGGTCCAGATATGGAGCATTTAAATGGTATCTCTGAGCAGCATGTTACAAACTTATAATAAGAGGTAGAGCATGCTGCATCCTGCCACCCAACTAGGTTATACCCAAAATAACCACACAGAAATTGTATTAATTAAGTTACTGCCTGGTCCATTATCTCCAGCCCCTTATTGGCTAGCTCTCACATCTTGATTAACTTATTTCTATTAAATCTGTGTATCACTACATGACTGTGGCTTACCCGAAAGATTCTAACCTATATCTATCTCAGGCCAGAGGTTCATGGCATCTGCCTGACTCTGTTCTTCTTCCCAGCATCCAGTTCTGTCTTTTCTGCATACTTAAGTTTCTACCCTATCAAAAGGCCAAGACAGTCTCTTTATTCAACCAATGAAAGCAACACATTCTACACCATTTCCCCTTTTCCGTTTAAACTAAAATGAAGGCTTTAACATGGTAAAATTACATATTACAGGTATCAAGCAAGAATTACAATTACAATATTTAGATCTATTTTATCTTTTATCATAACTAAGTATAACTATAAATATAACTATCTATTCTTCAACTCCATCAAAGACTCCAGAAGGATATGATATTTCCTAAGTAAACAAGAGGTAAGCAACTTCCAAAACTCTAGAATTGACAGAGATATCTCACTGTCAATACAGTTACCCAAAGCTATTTTGTACCATTGGGGCATTCATATTCATCCTACAGGCCCAAAGTATCCAGCAGACATTTCCATGAAACATGAAATTTTAAAGACAGTTTAGTCACTTCCTTCTGTATCCTGCAGAATGTCTCACAGACTCTTTCATGAATCAGGAACCCTGAATGAACTTCTCACCTTTAGGCAAGTACAGCTGTCTTCTCTCTGCAGGTTCTGTATGTCCAGTTTATGCAACAGTCTGGGCAAGAGCAGTTTCTTGCCCAAATGTCTAACCAACTACATAAGGAGCCTCTTTGATGCCATCTTCCTCTTGAAGTAGGTTGGTGCTGCCAAGAGCAGACATGTCTCATTGTCATGAAAAGTCCTATATTATTAAAACATTTTAAATACCATATTCTGTAGTCTTTGAAAGATATGAAGAATGTCTATCTAACTGAAATATTTCTCTATATATCTAGAAAATCTAACTAACATGACTACAAGCTTGATGATTATTGATGATTATCCAGTAACAGACTATATTTCCTAATTTTACATTATATTTTCAAATGAAATACACAATCACAATACTGTAATCAATATCAGAAATACAAATATAACAAAGCAAAATTTATATCAATGTAAATTATTCATATCTATATCATATCACCCATAAATGTAAAAGAATATTTATAAACAACATTTGGGAATATGGGCACAGTTATTTCTCTCCAAACTGCTTCATACTGAATGGGGGCACTGTTAATTAGGTCCATCATGGTATATCCCGTGAACTGCATTCATTTCAGGCACCAGTTGAATGAAGTAATTTTCTGGAGGTGTTCACAGCAACCTGTCAGGAGGGTGTGGTCTATCATACCATATTGTTCTAGAAGCAATCCACAGAGTCTCATCCTCTCTGAAAACAAAAGAAGAACCTCTTCTCCAAAGCATCATATCCTTAGACCCAAATTCTGAAGTCATAATACCTTTATAATATCTATGCTGGTTTAGCTTAGCAGCCCATATAATGAAATGTCTCTCTGCATTTAGCTCCTTTACAGTCAAAAAATTCAAAGGAAACACAAAAATACACAGAATCAAGACTTTCTTTGAATTTTCCATTTTTACAGGGCTTATTTCCTTCATTTCCTTTTATCTATAGCTATCTGTACTCTGTCTCTTTAAAGACTTTACCCCCTTTTTAAGCATTAACTTTATTTTATGACTTTTTAATACTCTTTTTCTTCTCTCCCCCAAGCGTACATATGTCTAACACTATGACACATTTAGAGGGAATCTGTCCTATTGCATTGTCTTTAATTTTCTACTCTCTTGAAGAGCTTTAAGAATGCTAAGCAGCTAGGTTGCAGCTGCTCTGGATGTTGTCTTCACCTCTCTCCAATTTCAAAATGGTGGACATACCATTTTTGGTAGCTCTGGGGCCACCAGGCAGGAGCTGCGCTCAGCAGTGAAACCTGGGAAATTGGCGTGCAACACATAAACACTTTTTATCTGAGTTATAGCCAAATCTGCACCCAGAACACTGTGCAGCCTGGAAACATCTCTGTGTACGGCAGCAGAAATCCACCATGCTATCCTGCTTGTGCGTGCCTAGAAACCTGATCCTGCTGCCTGCCCAGGCAGGGAGAGCTGAGTCACAAGCATGGACTCGGTCAGTTTCTTTCCAACCCTAGTGGGCACAGAAACACCCAGGGCCCCACAAATGTCTTTGAAATCCTTTATAGCTGGGCTTCACAGTGGCGGCACAGCCCAGGAAGCCATGTCTTAAAAGGGCATAGCTTTTTTTTCCTGCTGCTCTTGCTGAGTTGGGAAAATTTCTATGTATCACACCCCAGCAAACAGCAAAAGCTATATTAAATTCTGTTTTGTGTGTGTGCGTGCGTGTGTGTGTGTGTGTGTGTGTGTCTAGAATTCCTTTTCAAGCCCTCTCAGGTTTTATGTTGAGTTAGTCGACCACATTGAAGCACCACTCTGTAGTAAGAGGCAGAGTGGGCTAACTAAAATAATCACATAGAAATTGTATTAATTAAATTACTGCCTGGTCCATTATCTCCAGGCCCTTATTGGCTAATTCTCACATCTTGATTAACCAATTTCTACTAAATCTGCATATCACCATCTGACTGTGTCTTACTGGCAAGATTCTAACCTACATCCATCTCAGGCATGAGATTCATGTCTGCCTGACTCTGCTCATCTTCCCAGGAATGAGTTCTGTCTTTCCTGCCTATCTAGGTTTCTGCCCTATCAAAAGGCCAAAGCAGTCTCTTTATTCAACCAATGAAAGCAAAACATCCTATACCACAAACTGCTTAATGGCTCAACATAGACCCCATGCATTCATGGAACTAGGGTGATATGATAGGTAGAAGGACCTCCTCAGCAATGTTATTCTGGGTGGGACAAGCAGGACTGACATATTTCCTCTAGCAATGCTGCCGCTTAAGTTTATAAGAAGGGCTTAGCATTTTAAGAAGCTATTATGGTCAGAAAAAAATTACAGATACACAATAAGGACAGATTCAGACATAAAAGACCTCTAAATAAGATGCAGTATGTTTAAAAAATGTAGGGTTGGGAGAAAGAAGAAAAGGAGTATAGAGAGTCATAAAGGGAAGTAAATGGTTTAAAAAATAAAACAAAGTCTTTAAGAGACAAAGTACAGTCATATATTAAGGATGTAAAGATAATATATAAATATAAAAAGTTATAGAGTAAAAATATAAGGCACTTAAAGATGTAATAAACAAGAAGAATCTAGAGTGTGAAATTTAGTGAGTTTTCTTTCAATTTTATTAATATGAAGGAGCTAAGTAGAGACACATTTCATTGTATGGGATGCTAAGCTAAATCAGCATAGATATTTTTAAAGTTTCTTGACTTTGTATTAGGGTCTAAGAATATGTTGCTTTGCAAAAGAAGTTCTTCTTTGTTTCCACAGAGGATGAGAACCTGTGTATTTATTCGGGTCTAATGCAGTTTGATAGACAAAGACAATCCAAAAGTTCACACTGAACTTTTATTTATTTATTTATTTTTATTTATTTATTTATTAATGATTTCTGTCTCTTCCCCACCGCCGCCTTTCCTTCCCTCCCCCTCCCCCCAGTCAAATCCCCTTCCTCTTCCGTCCAAAGAGCAATCAGGGTTCCCACCTCTATCCAGGTATAGTAAGGTGAGCATCCAAACTGCCTAGGCTCCCACAAAGCCAATAGGTACAGTAGGATCAAAAACCCATTGCCATTGTTCTTGAGGTCTCAGTAGTCCTCATTGTCCGCTATGTTCAGCGAGGCCGGTTTTAACACACTGAACTTTTTGAAAAATTATTTCACCCACCAAAAATCAGGAAGCAGTTTAGAGATAACTATGCCCAAATTCCCAAAATGATTGTTTGTTATTTAAAATGTTTTAAAAATTTAATTTAACCCAGATTCTTCCTGTATATTCAGAGTCCTACTCCATGAAATAGTCTGCCAGACATTGTGCAGGATAGAGAAGAAAGTGCTGACAAACTACCAATAAGAAGTTAGAGCTAATGGACTACGTAGTGATTTAATTAATACAGTTTCTGTGTGATTATTTTGAGTCTAAGCTAACAGGGCACCTGAGAACCAACTAGCAGCCCTTCTCCACCAATACAGAAATTTTAGCATTAATCTTTTATCTTTTAGAAAGTTAGATATAAAGCTCTCTCTCTCTCTCTCTCTCTCTCTCACACACACACACACACACACACACACACACACACACACACACACATATCACACAATTAGAAAAGATATGACCTTAGGCAAGATGCAGATGAAAGTTCTGCTTCTGGGTCCACAATCTCCCTAGCCTTGTAGCATAAGCTAGGTTAATGTATAAGGCAAAATTTGTTTTCCCATGAAGGGTATATGTTTGCCGTCATCAAGAAAATAGAATGAGCTCTCTGCTCCTCCCTGTTCTAGAGACAGCCGCTTCTTTTCGTGCAGTGCCAGCCTCGTTCCAGAGACACGATGGTGAAGGTCGGAGTGAACGGATTTGGCCGTATTGGACGCCTGGTTACCAGGGCTGCCTTCACTTCTGGCAAAGTGGAAGTTGTTGCCATCAATGACCCTTTCATCGACCTCAACTACATGGTCTACATGTTCCAGTATGACCCCACCCATGGCAAGTTCAAAGGCACAGTTAAGGCTGAGAATGGGAAGCTTGTCATCAACGGGAAGGCCATCACCATCTTCCAGGAGCGAGATCCCACCAACATCAAATGGGGGGATGCCGGCGCTGAGTATGTTGTGGAGTCTACCGGTGTCTTCACCACCATGGAGAAGGCTGGGGCCCACTTGAAGGGTGGGGCCAAGAGGGTCATCATCTCTGCCCTTCTGCTGATGCCCCCATGTTTGTGATGGGTGTGAACCATGACAAGTATGACAATTCCCTCAAGATTGTCAGCAACGCTTCCTGCACCACCAACTGCTTAGCCCCCTTGGCCAAGGTCATCCATGACAACTTTGGCATCGTGGAAGGACTCATGACCACAGTCCATGCCATCACAGCCACCCAGAAGACTGTGGATGGCCCCTCTGGGAAGCTGTGGCGAGACGGCCGTGGCGCTGCCCAGAACATCATCCCTGCAGGTCCACTGGCGCTGCCAAGGCTGTGGGCAAAGTCATCCCAGAGCTGAACGGGGAAGCTCACGGGCATGGCCTTCCGCGTTCCTACCCCCAATGTGTCCGTCGTGGATCTGACATGCCGCCTGGAGAAAGCTGCCAAGTATGACGACATCAAGAAGGTGGTGAAGCAGGCATCTGAGGGCCCACTAAAGGGCATCCTGGGCTACACTGAGGACCAGGTCGTCTCCTGTGACTTTAACAGTGACTCCCACTCTTCCACCTTCGATGCTGGGGCTGGCATTGCCTCAACGACCACTTTGTAAAGCTCATTTCCTGGTACGACAATGAATTCGGCTACAGCAACAGAGTGGTGGACCCCATGGCCTACATGGCCTCCAAGGAGTAAGAAGCCCGCCCTGGACCACCCATCCCAGCAAGGACACAGCAAGAGAGAGGTCCTCGGCTGCTGAGCAGTCCCTGTCCTAACTAACCCTTGACACTGAGCATCTCCCTCACAGTTTCCATCCCAGACCTCCAGAATAGCAGGAGGGGGCTTAGGGAGCCCTACTCTCTTGAATACCATCAATAAAGTTCATTGCACCCCTCTAAAAAAAAAAAAAAAAAAAAAAAAAAAAAAAAGAAAATAGAATGAAACCCTCAGATATGTCTTTGAGAAACTGACCACTAATACACTATAAATGGCTAAGTATTGGCAAGTTTGCAGAAGATGGTAATTTAATCAAGTATTCAGATTTGCTTTCGTAGTTGTGTTAGCTGTGGTTTTGACATTTAACAGCAATATTGGTATGAAGAGTAATAGTTGGTATTTTAATGGCTTAGGGTTCAGTCTTTAAGGCCTTATTAGTGCAAGATAATATTAAACTACATTATTTTTTAAAATAAGGGAAAACAAATTTTTCAGGAAGAAGAGATTTTTATATGCACAGGAATCTGCAGCATTGTCCTTATTCCATATGTTGGAGATTACAAAAGTACAGCAGATATAGTTAACTGAAACTAAGCTTTTAATTCAGGTCACAGACATGAAAAGTTGAAAGTTGTGCAACGCGAAGGTGGGAATCCAAATGACTGAATCAGAGAAAGAAATGTACTAAAATAGGTGGTAATGTACAAAAAATATCTGTGGAATCCTTGTGAAACACTCCCTTGGTTTTCTTGCTTTTTTTGTTTTGTGTATAAACATCCTCATAGATGGATAAATTAGCAAATTTCCTGTTGATAAATAAAAAACACTGGTACCTGTTGTTAGAATTCACATATGAAAAAAGAGAAAAAGAAGCATCACCAGACTACTCAGCCCTAGAAACATAGATAGCGACAATAAAACTGGTCAGGTTACATTCCTTAACTGGTAAATTCCATACCTGTGTGAAACACTGTGTCATTATGACACTGATTATTTGCCTCTGCATGCAACTAGTATGTGACATATACTTGAGCATACCTGTACTCTTGAATCCCCAGTATCTGAGTTTGCCAGCATAATTCTGTCAGTAAAAAACATGGAACATTCTAATGATCCTGTGGAAGACTCTCAAAACCAAATATTATCCGTGTGGCTTATGTTATACAATCTGCTGATGAAATGGGAAAGCCAGATTTCCTCAGCTTTCTCAGCCCTGAGAGGCTGCAATGCGCTAGTATACAGTCCCTATATTTGTGCACACATAGGTGGTTTACCTAAACACAGATATCACAAAAATTCTAAATATGTAGTAAGGAATGAATCCTTACTGGCAATAAATTCTAGTGAAGGGAATGTAGTGAATTTGTTCAAACTTTCAATATTCACATAATAATACTGAACAGAAAATTTTATGAACATGAATTGGCTCTCTGAAAACAAAATTAATGGCAAATGCATAGGCATATGTTGAGCCACATAATATTATACAAACAAATGTGTAAATGTTGAGAGTATAAATGCATTATGAACAATGTTCTCTAAAATTAATAACTCAGTTTGTTTTTAATCATCTTGACATTCTTGGCTACAGTGTAAATATTTGGCATGTACACAGCACGGCTTGAAAGTAAAGTTTACATTTAGTAAATTTCATATCAAGCACCCATGCATACAATCACACACATATATATATATATATACTCATACATACATGTGAGAACAACTGGAATTTAACATTTTAATCATTGTAGTTGGGGATTCTGATAAGACATATTAAAAACCTCAGCAGTATTCAGCCATTGACATCCCAGAATCACAAAAAGATAGCTCTGTTGTTGGAGACATCTTGTTCATTTCTTAGCTGCCCAGAATCCTTAAATAACCACACAGAAACTCAATTAAATAATCACTGCTTTACCCTTTAGCTCTAACTTCTTATTGGCTGGTTTTTACATTTTAATTTAATCCATCTACATTAATCTGTGTATAGCCAGGTAGCAGTGCCATACTGGCAAAGTTTGGGCATGTCTATTTCTGTGAGGGCTCTGTGGCATCTCCTTGTCCCCACCTTCTTTTTTCCAGAACTCAGTTTAGTTTTCCCCTCTTAGCTCTACTCTACCCTATCACACGCCTGACAGTTTCTTTATTAACCAATGGTATTCACAGCATAAAGTGGTAAATCCCACATCACTTCAACTTTTCTGTTTAAAGAAAAAGAAAAGTTTTAACTTTAACAAAGAATAATTACATGTAGTAAAACAGGTACCAAGCAAAAATTACACTTATAATAATATATATAATTTTTTATCATAACTAAGGGAAACTATAACTATATATATTCTTCAACTTCATCAAAGACTCAAGAAAGGTATAATATTACCTAAGTTATCAGGAACTACATTGTGAGCAACTTACAAAATTCTAGAAATAATAAAGACATTTACTAACTGGACAGTCACCCAAAGTTCTCCGGTATGGGTGGAGCATCTATCTTCAGCCTACTGGCCCATGGTATCCTAAAGAATTTTCCATGATGCAGGAAATTTCACAGACATTTCTGCCTCTATTGGCACTTTGTCAGTAATTATCTTGTGTGTCCTGAAGAATGTCTAGCTGACTCTTTCATGAAGCAGGAACCCCAAAAGATCATCTCACCTTTAGATAAGTTCAGCAGTCATTTCTCTGAGGTCTTGCATGTCCAGTTCACACAGAATACAATCAAGCAGTCCAGACAAGAGCAGTTTTCCCCAAATGTCTAAACAAACTCAATAAGGAGCCTCATCAATGCCCTTCATCCCCTTGAAGTAGATTGGTGCTCCTAGGAGAAGATGTATCTCAGTGCCATGAAAAGTCCTAACTTTTTAAATATGTTAAATGTCATATTATGAAGTTCTTTGAAAGATTTGAAGAATCCCTATCCACCTAAAATATATATCTGTAATCTAGAAAACCTAAGTAACATGACTACTAGCTTGACTATTATAGATGATTATTAACTTATATTTATTAATTATGCATTCCATTTTCAAAAGAGCAGCACAAACACAATATCTTAATAAAGAACAGAAATATACATATAACAAAATTGATGTTAAATTTATATCAATAAACCATGATCCATTCCAATGCAAATTATTTATATCTTTTTTCTTTTTTAAACTTATTTATTTATTAAAGATTTCTTTCTCTTCCCTGCCACCGCCTCCCATTTCCCTCCCCATCCCCCAATCAAGTCCCCCTCCCTCGTCTATATCTATATCATATCATATCTATATCATATCCCTCTTTAAATATAAAGAAACATTTATAGACATTATTTTGGAATATGTGCATAGTTTTCTCCACACTGCTTCCTGCTGATTGCTTAGCACTGTAATTTTTGGAGGTCTTCACGATGACCTTCAGAGGGTTTTTTTGTTCCATCAAATCACACAAGTCTAGAAGCAATACATAGGTTCTTATTCTCTCTGAAACAAGAGAAGAACCTCTTTTGCAAAGCTATATATCCTTAGACCCAAATTTGGAAATCATGATAACTTTAACCATGCTGGTTTAGTTCTGCAGCTCATACAATGAAATGTCTCTCTGTATTTAGCTCCTTCACAGTCCAGAAATTCAAAAAACACTATAATATACATAATTCAGACTCCCTGTGTATAGTCCATCTCTATATGACTTATTTTTCTTTACTCCTTTGAATCTATGACTGAATTCTGTCTCTTTAAAGACTTTGTTTTTTAACAATTTACTTCATTTTAACTCTCTATACTTTTTTCTTCTTTCTCCCAAACCTATGTATATTTACCAAACACAACGATCAATTAAAAGCCTTTTTATGCCTGTATCTGTCCTTATTGCATTATCTGTAATTCTTTACTGTCTTGAAGACCTTTTAAAATGGTAAGTAGCTTGGTTGCAGCTGCTCTATATGCGGGATCCACCTCTCTCCACTTTCACAATGGTAGAGCTATCACTACTGCCAGCCCTGGGGCTGCCAGGTAGGTGATGAGCTAAACATTTTAACTCTGAGAATGAGTGTGCAGCAATAAACCCTTTTATCTGAGTAATAGCTAAAGGTGTTCTGCAGCACACTGTGCAGCCTGGAAATATCTCTCTGTATGGTGGCAGAAATCCACCATGCTCCCCTGCTTGTGTGTACCTAGCAGTTCTGCTCCTTCCACCTTCGCAGGCAGGGAACACGGAATTGGTGTCAGCTACTTTCCTCCCCACATTGAATGGGCACACAGGCGCTCATGCCCACAAATGCCACTGAAATGCTCCATAGCCAGAGTTTGCACTGGCAACATAGCCCAGGAAACTGCCTTTTTAAAAAAAGGCTTGGCGTTTTCTCTGATACCAGTGACTCAAGAAATCCTCCCTTAAGGGAGCTGCATCACATTGCCAGCCAAATGAAAAAAATGAGGCAAAACTTTGTTTTTCTGTGTCTGGAGCTCCTTTTCAAGCTTTTTTTAGGTTTTACATGGGATTTAGTCCACCAAGTTGGGTGCCGATTTGTTGAAGAAGGACTGCTTGTTGTTTCCTAGGTGCTCAGCTAGCTTATACCTGAAATAATCACACAAAACTGTATTAATTAAATCACTGCTTGACTCATTACCTCTAGTTTCTTATTGGCTAACTCTTGCATATTAATTTAACCCATTTCTATGAGTCTGTGTATTGGTATGGGGCAGTGGCTTGCTGGCAAATTTTCAGCATGTCTAACCCTTTGAAAGGCTCACAGCTCCTCTTGACTCAGCCCTCCATTCTCCCAGCATATAGCCTAAGTTTTCCACACCTATTTCTGTTTTTCCCGGTCATAGGCTCAAAGCAATTCTTTATTCATTTACCAGTAAAAGCAACACACAGACTGAAGGACCTCCTACACCACTATATATTCACCACATTATGTTCATATTTTGTGCTGGTTATGTATGTATTTTTAAATGTACAATAAAATTATGTCAACAGAAGTTGTATTTATTTGGACATGGTAGAGCATACTAGGTATTGTAGCAGAAAGCAGAAAGAAGTGGGAGCAAGTATAAATACAATACTCATAAATGAAAGTCTCTACTATATAAAATATACATATATATGTATATATATGCATATATGTACATGTATACGCACATATGCATACACATAGCAGCAGTAGCTTAAAGCAGGATCTACTTCTGGCACATGTGAAAGGAACAGGTGCTCAGACCCATAATGCTGAAACTCAAACAATCGCTGACTTTGATGAGTTCCACAAGCTCTGAAACCTATATATATATCTTAGCAGTCTGACATGTCTCTGACTATATACAGTCGGGCTGGTGTTGTACGAAAGGCGCCACCTGTAGTAATACAGAGTGGCAGGGCTGCGTCCCCAGCACACGGCCACCCACATGGCTAGCTTAATACCCGAAATAATTACACGGAAACTGTATTCTTTTAAACACTGCCTGGCCCATTATTGGCTAGCTCTTACATATTGACCTAACCCATTTCTAATATTCTGTGTAGCCCACGAGCTGGCTTACCAGGAATGATCTTAACCTGCATCTGCCTGGAGTGGGAAAATCATGGCGACTCCTGACTCAGCTTCCTTCTCCCAGCATTCTCTTCTGTTTGCTCCACCCACCTAAGGGTTGGCCTACCAAAATGGGCCTAGGCAGTTTCTTTATTAATTAACCAATAAAAGCAACAGATTAGAAAGAAATCACTCCCACATCAGGCTGGTTATAGGCAGGTCCAATTGAGACCTGGATTATAGCCCGAGCCTGGCTGATAGAACCCACACTGCTGACACTATCATGTGCACTCCTGGGCTCTGATTGAATGAGTTTGGGTATTCAAATTGAGCACAAACTAAGAAGCAATAACAGAAGCGATCTCAATTGCAAAAATGGAGGCAAATCCTGCTGTACTCTTGGAAATCTCCTTCAAGACTGATGGTTCATTGTTGTCTCCCCTGTGAATGTGTGTTGTGGCAGAAGTAGTGAAATCAAAACTGGAAGAGAGAAAAAATGTAATTTACCCTGGGTTCTGACTTCAAATATCAAAAGAAAAATATCAACCTTTGGACTGTATTGGGTGATTCTCTATCAGGCTACATCGACAGTACATCTGGCTATCTACATGACAATCTTTGTTTCTGGTGTGAGCTGGCTTTTTATGATTCTAGGCTTCAAATTGCTGCTTGCTCCTGAAGTTTTCTGATATGCCATATCAGATTCCCCAACTTCATTGACTAAGTTCTTAAATTCCAGCTGTTCTAACATGTTTATACATACATACACGTATTTGTATATAAGTGGTTGATATGAAATGCTTATAAGTGGAAACATTATTTTCATGGTCTGCTCTTAAGTTCCCAAATATTCATACAGTATCCAATAATGTCAATATTAATAAAAATAATCTGAAGTATTAATTTTAGAGCATTTTTCATGATACATTTATATTATCAACATTTCCACTTCATTTGCATGAGTTTATATGTGGCTTAACACATGTCTGTATGCATTTTTCAATAATTTTGTTTTCATATAGCCAATTCACATTTGTAAAATATTTTGCTCAGTAATAATATGTGAATATTCAAATTTTGAACAAATTCACTACATTCCTTTCACTATAATTCCTCTCCAATCAGTACTCCATACTTATTGCAAATTACACTCTTTATTGTGACATCTGTGTTCAGGTAAACCACTTATTTGTAAATGGATACAGAGTCTATAAACTAGCACATTCTAGCCTCTCAGGACTATAATAGCTTAGGAAATCTGGCTTTCCCATTTCATCAGAAGATTTCATAACATAAGCCACTCTGATTATGGCTTTAAGTGTTTTCCATAGGATTATTAGAATATCCCATGTGTTTTATACTTACAGAATCATACATGTAAACCCAGAACTCGAAATTCAAGAGTACAAGTATGTTCAAGTATCTGTCACATCCTATATTCATGCAGAGGTAAATCAGCAATGTCATAATGACACGGTCTTTCTAATAGGTATGGAATTTACCAGTCAAGGTATGCAAACAGGACTGCAAAACTCAAGAGTTCTTACTGTTACTCCCTATGTCTCTAGGCCTGGTATTGGCTGGTGATACTTGGCTTTTTGTTTTTCAATATGTGTCTTCTAATATCAGGTACCAGTGTTTCTTATTTCTAAACAGGAAGGTTGCTGATATAGCCAACTAAGAATATTTGTAGACACTAAAACGTAAAGCAAAGAAAACAAAGAGAGCATTACCCAGAGACCCCACATGTTTCTTATACATTACCACCTATTTTGACTCTGTTTCTGTCTCTGATTCTATCATTTGCATTTCCACATTGGCGTTACACAACTTTCAACTATTGTAGTCTGCAACCTGGATTAAAATCTTACTTTCAATTAAGTATATCTGCTGTATTTTTTTTTTGGATTTTTCAATACAGGGTTTCTCCATAGCTTTTGGTTCATGTCCTGGAACTAGCTCTTGTAGACCAGGCTGGCCTCGAGCTCACAGAGATTCTCCTGCCTCTGCCTCCCGAGTGCTGGGATTAAAGGCTTGCGCCACCACCGCCCAGCTTGGGTACTTTCTTTTTGTAATTCACACAATATGGAAGAAGAGCAATGCTGCAGATTCCCAGTGTACAAAATATCTTCATCCTTAAAAATTATGTTTTTTGGCCATTTGAACTTCTTCTGTTGAGAATTCTCTCTTCAGATCAGTGCCCCATTTTTTAATTGGGTTAATTAACATTTTAAAGTCTAGTTTCTTGAGTTCTTTATATATTTTGGAGATCAGACCTTTGTCTGTTGCGGGGTTGGTGAAGATCTTCTCCCAGTCATGGGTTGCCTTTTTGTCTTAGTGACAGTGTCTTTTGCTTTACAGAAGCTTCTCAATTTCAGTAGGTCCCATTTATTCAATGTTGCCCTTAATGACTGTGCTGCTGGGGTTATATCAAGGAAGCGATCGCCTGTGCCCATCTGTTGTAGGGTACTTCCCACTTTCTCTTCTATCAGGTTCAGTGTGTTCAGATTGATATTGAGGTCTTTGATCCATTTGGACTTGAGTTTTGTGCATGGTGATAGATATGGGTCTATTTTCATTCTTCTACAGGTTGATATCCAGTTGTGCCAGCACCATTTGTTGAAGATGCTTTCTTTCTTCCATTGTATACTTTTAGCACCTTTATTGAAAATGAGGTGTTCATAGGTTTGTGGGTCAAAATCCGGATCTTCTATCCGATTCCATTGGTCGACTTCTCTATTTTTATGCCAATACGACACTGTTTTCATTACTGTAGCTCTGTAATAGAGTTTGAAGTCAGGGAGGGTAATGCCCCAGAAGTTCCTTTATTGTATAAGATTGTTTTGGCTATCCTGGATATTTTGTTTTTCCATATAAAGTTGATTATTGTCCTCTCAAGATCAGTGAAGAATTTTGATGGGATCTTGATGGGGATTGCATTGAATCTATAAATTGCCTTTGGTAGGATTGCCATTTTTACTATGTTGATCCTCCCAATCCAAGAGCAAGGGAGATCCTTCCATTTTCTGGTATCCTCTTCAATTGCTTTCTTCAATGCATTAAAGTTCTTGTCAATTAGATCTTTCACTTCCTTGGTTAGAGTTACCCCAAGATATTTTATGCTGTTTGTGGCTATCGTGAAAGGTAATGCTTCTCTGATTTCCCTCTCTGCTTCCATATCCTTTCTGTATAGGAGGGTGACTGATTTTTAGGAGTTGATATTATATCCGGCCACGTTACTAAAGGTGTTTGTCAGCTGTAGGAGTTCTTTGGTGGAGTTTTTGGGGTCACTTATGTACACTATCATATCATCTGCAAATAACGAAAGTTTAACTTCTTCCTTTCCAATTCGAATCCCCTTGATCCCCTTATGTTGTCTTATTGCTATTGCTAAAACTTCAAGCACTACATTGAAGAGGTATGGAAAGAGTGGAGAGCCTTGTCATGTTCCTGATTTTAGTGGGATGGCTTTGAGTTTCTCTCCACTTAGTTTAATGTTAGCTGTCGGTTTGATGTAAATAGCTTTTATTATATTTAGGTATGACTCTTGTATCCCTAATCTCTCCAAGACTTTTATCATAAAGGGATGTTGAATTTTGTCAAAAGCTTTTTCAGTATCTAATGAAATGATCATATGTTTTTTTTCTTTCAGTTTATTTATATGATGGATTACATTGATAGATTTTCGAGCTACAGTAATGAAAACAGTGTGGTATTGGCATAAATACAGAGAAGTCGACCAATGGAATCGTATAGAAGACCCGGACTTTAACCCACATCCTATGAACACCTCATTTTCGATAAAGGTGCTAAAAGTATACAATGGAAGAAAGAAAGCATCTTCAACAAATGGTGCTGGCACAACTGGATGTCAACCTGTAGAAGAATGAAAATAGACCCATATCTATCACCATGCACAAAACTCAAGTCCAAATGGATCAAAGACCTCAATATCAATCTGAACACACTGAACCTGATAGAAGAGAAAGTGGGAAGTACTCTACAACAGATGGGCACAGGCGATCACTTCCTAGGTATAACCCCAGCAGCACAGTCATCAAGGGCAACATTGAATAAATGGGACCTACTGAAACTAAGAAGCTTCTGTAAAGCAAAGCACACTGTCACTAAGACAAAAAGGCAACCCATGACTGGGAGAAGATCTTCACCAACCCCGCAACAGACAAAGGTCTGATCTCCAAAATATATAAAGAACTCAAGAAACTAGACTTTAAAATGCTAAATAACCCAATTAAAAAATGGGGCACTGATCTGAACAGAGATCTCTCAACAGAAGAATTTCAAATGGCCAAAAGACACTTAAGGTCATGCTCAGCCTCCTTAGGGATCAGGGAAATCCAAATCAAAACAACATTGAGATATCATCTTACACCTGTCAGAATGGCTAAAATCAAAAACACCAATGATAGCCTTTGCTGGAGAGGATGTGGAGAAAGGGGTACCTTCATCCATTGCTGGTGGGAATGCAAACTTGTGCAACCACTTTGGAAAGCAGTGTGGCGGTTTCTCAGGAAATTTGGGATCAACCTACCCATGGACCCAGCAATGCCACTCTTGGGAATATACCCAGGAGATGCCTGATCATATGACAAGACATTTGTTCAACTATGTTCATAGCAGCATTATTTGTAATAGCCAGAACCTGGAAACAACCTAGATGCCCTTCAATGGAAGAATGGATGAAGAAAGTGTGGAATATATACACATTAGAATACTACTCAGCGGTAAAAAACAATGACTTCGCAAATTTTGCATGCAAATGGATGGAAATAGAAAAAAACTATCCTGAGTGAGGTAACCAAGACCCAAAAGGATGAACATGGGATGTACTCACTCATAATTGGTTTCTAGAGATAAATAAAGGTCAGTGAGTCTATAATTTGATATCCTAAAGAAACTAAATAAGAAGGTGAACCCAAAGAAAAACATATAGCTATCCTCCTGGTTATGGGAAGTAGACTAGATTGCCGGGCAAAAAATTGGGATCTTGGGGGTGTGGTGGGAGGGGGGTAAGGGGAGAAGGGGGGAGTAATGTGAGAAGGGGACGTTGGGGGGGAACTTAGGGAAACGGGGTGATTGGGATAAAGGAAGGTTTGTTAGGGGAGCAGAGAAGCACACATCTTAATTAAGGGAGCCATCTTAGGGTTGGCAAGAGACTTGGATCTAGAGGGGCTCCCAGGTTTCCAGGGCGCTGTCCCCAGTTAGTTCCTGGGGCAGCTGAGGATAGAGAACCTGAAATGACCCTATCCTATAGCCATACTGATGAATATCTTGCATATCACCATAGAAACTTCTTCTGGTGATGGATGGATGGATGGATGGATGGATGGATGGATGGATGGATGGATGGATGGATGGATGGATGGATGGAGACAGAGACCCACACTGGAGCACTGGACTGAGCTCCCAATATCCCAATGAGGAGCAGAAGGAGGGAGAATATGAGCAAGGAAGTCAGGGCCACAAGGGGTGCGCCCACCCGTGGAGACTTTGGGGCTGATTCTTTGGGAGCTCACCAAGGCCAGCTGGACTGTGACTGAAAAAACATGGGATAAAACCGGACTCTCTGAATTTGGCAGTTATTGAGGGCTGCTGAGAAGCCAAGGACAATGGCTCCAGGTTTTGATCCTACTTCATGTTCTGGCTTTGTGGGAGCCTAGCCAGTTTGGATGTTCACCTTCCTAGACCAGGATTGAGGGGGGAGGACTTTGGACTTTCCCCAGGGCAGGGAACCCTGACTGCTCTTCAGGCTGGAAAGGGAGGGTGAGAAGTGGGGAGAGGGGTGGAGGAGAGGGAGGAGTGGGAGGGAAATGGGAGGTCGGGAGGAGGCAGAAATTTCTTTTTTTTCCAATAAAAAAAATTATGTTTTTTTTCTTAATTTTGAAAATAACCTCATTTTAACTATTTCTTGCACTATTGATATCTAAGAGGCTGTCCTCTAAAATAACAACACACCTGTTGATTCTATTCATACCACTTCTACTGTTTCAATGATAAAAGCCCAGTTGACAGAACTACAAAAGTAAATCTGAATACTTGATTATATTAACATATTCTCCAAATTTTATGACTTGCCAATGCTTAGCCTTCACAGTGTACTAGTGGCTAGTTTTCCAAAGGTATCTCTAAAGTTTACATTCAATCTTTCTTGATGAAGGCAGACATATACTACTCACGGGAAAACGAACTGTGTCCAACATAGAAACTTTGTCTACTGCATATGGCTCAGGAGATTGTGGACCAAGATTCAGAACTTTCATCTGCTACTTGCCTGAGGACATGTCATTTCTAATTGTGTTATTTAATATATATGCATATACCAACAAACAATATTTGGCCTAACTGCCAGGAAAATACATCATTGACACAATTCCAGAACTGCTAAAATGGGTAAAAAACTTTTCACGTTCTGCCAACCACAAAATTCTCTGTTATTCCTAGATGCAAAAAAATATTGCATGCAGTGAGCAGACAGTTTGTGATCTTAAAGAAAACATTTCTTTTCTTTTTTTTTTTTTTTTTTTGGTTTTTCGAGACAGGGTTTCTCTGTGGCTTTGGAGCCTGTCCTGGAACTAGCTCTTGTAGACCAGGGTGGTCTCGAACTCACAGAGATCCACCTGCCTCTGCCTCCTGAGTGCTGGGATTAAAGGCGTGCGCCACCATCGCCAGGCAAGAAAACATTTCTAATCAATGTGTCATCTCAGCGAGTGTGGGATATTCAAATCATAGAATTTTGAAAACTTGCAAAACAAAATCAAAATACACATGCACCTAAAACAAACAGAAAAGAAGTTTATTCTGCAGTCACAGAATAAATTGTCATGCTAATAACACAGATAAAAAAAAACTCTCTCAACTACTGACACTTAGCAGAGAAGTCCATATGTAAGTTGGATGCTATGATAGAATTAAACGATTTGAACTGTATAATCGCCTTCATAGAATTTTCCATTCCAAATGTCAATGCTAAAATTTGCTACTGAACATTGCCACCTAGTGAACACAGAGGTGGATAGGGAGGTATGTATTTGCATATGTAGGATAACATAATAATTTTAATAATAAGTGGTATTTATTTTGACATATAGTAGAGCAGATATGGTATTGCAATAAGAAGCAGAAAGAAATGTGAAAAAATATAAATACAGTGCTTAATATTAAATTCTTCCCTAGGTCAAACATGTATACACATGTATAAGCATATGTAAAAACACATATGCAAAAACATACATGTATATGGACACAGCCACATTCTTATATACACTCATATATACATATATCCTCACGATAAAGGAATTTAAATGGATTGAAAATAGTAACTAGCTAGATATTGTTCAACTACACATCTTATATAATGAATGTATATAAAAAATACGTCTCTCAGTTACTAGAATTATTTGGTTTCGTTGTTGATTAAGTGCATTACCCTAACCCACCATTTGAGGTCTTACAGATCATCTCCAAATGTCAGTGCTAAAAATGGTTACATATAACCAACTATTTCTGATGTTTATACATAGTTATATCATATACCACAAATCTGTCAGTTTGGTAACAACTTAGAACCTTTGCTGAAACTGTCTACCTGTGAAAGACTTGGACAATAATTGGCCTATTACTAGAGGATAACCTAAACTCCTCAATCTCATGAGATGCTTGCCTTAAAACAACAAAAGTGAGAAGTTCAGACATATTTGTCACATTGATATAAATTTTCTGGGCATAATCTAGTACTACTGAGGATTATGATTAACCCTATGAGATGGAAGAAATATCCCACATTGATAAATTTTCCAAACATCTGACACTAGAATGGTCTCAGACATAGGCAAAAATATTTCTCTCGTTCTGCCAGAAGAATATAGATGTGGAATGCCTATGACATAGTGATATACCTATAAATCTGTGCATCAACTGTCCATAATAAAAAATTTTTTCTTTATGAACTCAATGGGAAATAAAACAATGATATGCAGGGGTTCTTTCTATAATGCCTTTCACCCTTGGGGTACTATCTTGTCATGTACATAATTCTCCATTATCCCTAGACCTAGAAAATAGGAACTGTAGTGGGTAGAGATAATTTAGATTCCTAAGGGAAAAGGAAAGATTTGTGACCAACATGTCTTCTCAGAGAGAGGGGAAATTTTTTATCAAAGAATTTTGAAAACTTGCATGCCAAAATCAAAATGTACATGAACATGAAACAAACAAACAAGAAGTTTAGTGCAGTCACACCATAAATTGTCATGCTAACACAGATAGAAAACACTCTCAACTACTCATACTAAGCAGAAAAGTGCCATACAAAAGTTGGGTGTTAAGATAGAATTAAACCATTTGCACTGTACAACTGCCTTTATGGAACTTTCTATTTCAAATGTCAATGCTAAAGTTCATACTCGGAATCACCAATTACAAACACAGAGTGGAGAAGTAATGTATAAATTTGTGAATGTATAATAAAATAATTTTTTAATTGATTTTATTAAGCTATACATTTTTCTCTACCCTCTCCCCTCCACTGCCTTTCCCTTTAGCATTCTCACATGGTACCCATGCTCCAAATTACTCAAGAGACCTTGTCTTTTTCTACTTCTCATATAGATTACATTCATGTATGTCTCTCTTAGGGTCCTCATGGTTGTCTAGCATCTGGGAGATTGTGAATTGTAGTCTGGTTTCCTTTGATTTATGTCTAAAATTCATTTATGAGTGAATTCATATATTTGTCTTTCTGGGTCTGGGTTGCCTCACCCAATATGATGTTTTCTTAATCCATCCAGTTCCCTGCAAATTTCGAGATGTCATTATTTTTTTCTGCTGTATACTACTCCATTGTGAAAATGTACCACACTTTCCCTATCTGTCCACTGGCCAAAAAAAAGTTAGGCTGATTCCAGGTTCCGGCTATGACAAACAATGCTGCTATGAACACAGTTGAACACAAGTACTTATGGTACACTTGAGCATCCTTTGGCATATACCCAAAAGTGGCATTGCCGGATCTTGAGAAAGGTTTCTTTTTAATTTTCTGAGAATTCACCACACTGACATCCAAAGGGGCTCTACCAGCTTGCCTTTCCAGCACCAATGCAGAAGTGTTCCCTTTACCCCATATTCTCTCCAGCAAAAGTTGTCACTGGTGATTTTGATGTTGGACATTCTTACAGGTGTAAGATGGAATCTCGGAGTTGTTTTGATTTACATTTCTATGACAGTTAAGGGTGTTGAGTATTTTTTAAAATCACTTACACCCTTTTTAAATTCCTCTGTTGAGAGGTCTCTGTTTTAATCTGTACCTGAATTTTTATTGGATTATTTGTTCTTTTGGTGGCAAATTTCTTGAGGTTTTGCATATTTTAGAAATCAGCCCTCTCAACTTTATATGGATAAGCAAAAAACCCAGGATAGCCAAAACAATCCTGTACATTAAAGAAGCTTCTGCTTGCATCACAATCCCTAACATGAAACTTGATTACAGAACTACAGCGCTGAACACAGCCTATTATTAACATAAAAGCAGACCGGAATACCAATAGAATTGAATCAAAGACCCAGTTATTAATCCACATGCATACAAGCACCTGAGTTTTGACCACAAGCAAAATTTATAAAATGGAAGAAAGAAATCATCTTTAATAAGTGGTGCAGGTGTAACTGAATATCAACATGTAGAAGAATGAAAATAGATCCAGTATGTAGAAATTCTAACAGATATTGAGGTGGTGGATAAATCCATAGTAAGAATATTTTTATGTCTCAACTTTACAATCAGTCATAGCAGCTCAGGGTCTCTGGTAGGAAGCACAAGATCTGCACAGGATCAAAATGTACAAAAACTGACAACACCATAACAATTCCTATGTTGTATCTCTCTGGAGAAAAAAAAGGACACTCTCTCCCCAACTGTTTGTTCAGCAATGCTAATGTCTGAAATAGATTGTCTTCCTTGCAGATGATACAGCACTTCAAAACCGAGACACAGGTGTCACATTGTAAAATAGTTACAGTAGCTTGAGGCAGGTTCTACTTCTGGAACATGTGATAGAAAAGTGTGCTCAGATCTGTATTGCTGAGAATCAAACAATACCTAATTTTGCTAATTACTACTGTCTCTGACTCCTAAACACGTCAGGGGCAGTCTGCTTTGTTGTGGACAATTTGCAGTCAGGCGTTGGTTATATCCAGGTAGAGCCTAACTGGCAAGTACAAGCACTCCTGTTGCTTTTACTGGCACTTCTTGGCTCTGACTGAACAAGTGTGTGCATTCAAATTGAGCACGGATTAACAGTCAATAAGGGGCATGATCTCAATTCCACCAATTGAGGCATATCCTGCTGTAGTTTTGGAGATCTCCATCAGAACTGTTGATTTATTGCTCTCTCCCTCGTGAATGTGTGCTGCAGCGAAAGGATTGAAATCGAAGGTGCCTCAGAGCAAAATGTGTAATTTACCCTAGGCTCTGACTTCAGTTATCAAAACAAAAATATTCAGCTATAAAAAATATGGGGTGATCCTTTATCAGGCTGCCTGGACAGTGCATCTAGTTATCTACATGACAGTCTCCATTTGTGCCATAAGCTGGCTTTTTGTGATTCTCAGATGCAAAATGCTGGTAGTGTCTGAGATTTTTTTGATATGTCATATTGGATTTCTTATCTGCAATGATTAAGTCCTTAAATTCCAGTTGTTCTTAAATGCATCTAAATACACAAATATATTTGTTTGTATGAGTGCTTGATAGGCAATGCTTTGATGTAGAAATGTTATTTACAAGATCTTCTCTGAACATCCCAAATATGTATACTGTATCCAAATACAAAATGATTAAAAAATAATCTGAGTATTAATTTTAGGGAGCATTATTTATAACACATTTATACTCTCAAATTTCACTTTGTTTGTATGGCTTAATGTGTTGCTCAACAAAACTTTTTATCCATTTGCCATTAATTTTTATTCAAAACCAATTCAAACTCATAAAATATTCCTTTCAGTATTAATATGTGAATATTGAAAATTTTGAAGGAATTCACTATTTTCCCTTCACTAGAATTCCTCTCCAATTAGTAGTCCATGCCTAGTATATATTTACTCTCTTCTTTGTGACATCTGTATTTAGGTAAACAACCTCAGTGTGCACAAATACACAACCTATATATCAATATATCAAAGCACATTTTGTATGTGTGTGTGTGTGTGTGTGTGTGTGTGAGAGAGAGAGAGAGAGCAAGTGTATGTATTTTGGTATGTGAATGAGTGCCTGATATAAAATGCTTGTTAGTGGAAATGTTAATTTTAAGCCCTACTATGAACATCACCAATTTGCATATTGTATCAAACAGTCTCATGATGATTTGGTAATAATCTAAGGCATTCATTTTAGAATGGAAGATTCATAAAACTCCTTTACTCTCAACAATTGCTCATGTTTTCATATGACTGCCTGTGTGGTTACACAAATGTCTGCATGAACTTAGCATTAATATTCTTTTCCTATTGACAATTCATTCTCATAAAATATTCTGTTATGCATAAATTGTGGAATATTGAAATTATGAACAAATCAAGTCTGAAAAGGAAAACAGGATCATACTTCCGGCACACATGAAAGAAACGAGTGCTCAGCACCGTAATGCTGACAATCAAACAATCCAGACTCTGCTGATTTCCACAGGCTCTGACACCTGTGTACATCAGGGGCAGTCTGCCTTGTCGCTGACAGTTTACAGTCGGGCTGGCTATAGGCAGGTCCAAGTAAGACCTGGCCTATAGCCAGACCGACTGGCAAGAAGGCTCACTGTTGACGCTTTTATTTGCACTCCTGGGCTCTGATTGGACGAGTGTCTGCGTTTGAATTGAGCACAAATTAAGAACCAATAAGAGGAGTGATCTCCATTCCACCAATGGAGGCAAATCCTGCTGTACGCTTGGAGATTTTCAGCAGAACTGCTGATTCATTCTTGTCTCTCCCGTGAACGTGTGCTGCAGCAGAAGCAGCAAAATCGAAAGTGGAAGACAGGGGGGAAAAAAATGTAATTTACCAGGGCTCTGACTCCAATATTCAAAAGGAAAATATCCACCTTGGACAGAATAAGGTGATCCTCTATCAGACGACCTGGACTGTGCATGTGGCTACTACATAACAGTCTCCGTTTCTGCCATGATCCGGCTTTTTCTGATTCTGGACTGAAAATTGCAGTCTGCAGCTGAGATTTTCTGATTTTTCATATCAGATTCTTCAAATTAAATCCTTAAGTTCTTAAATTCCAATTGTCCTCACATGTTCATACAGATATACGTATATGTGCATGTGTGTGTGTGTGTGTGTGTGTGTGTGTGTGTGAGTCAATGAGTAACTGATATGAAAAGCTTTTAAGTGGAAACGTTATTTTCTTGCTCTGCTCTGAACATCCTAAATATGCTTACTGTTTACAGTAATGTCAAAATGCTTAAAAATAATCTGAGGTATTAATTCTGGAGAATATTATTCATAGTGCTTTTTATACTTTAAACATTTGCACATTTGTTTGTAGGATTTTATGTGTGGCTCTACACATGTCTGTATGCATTTGCCATTAATTTTATTTTAAAGAGCCAATTCATGCTCATAAAATATTCTGTTCAGCATTAATATAAAATATTGTAATTTTGAACAAATTCACTACATCACCTTCACTAGAATTCCTCTCCAGTAAGTACTCCATCCTTAGTACATATTTTCTCTCTTTTTTGTGACATCTGTGTTCAGGTAAACCACCTGTATACACATGGGTACAGCGCCTATATAGTGTACATTTCTGTTTCTCAGGGCTATCATAGATGAAGAAATCAGGTTTTTCCATTTCATCAGCAGATTAAATAACATAAGCCACTCTGATTTTGGCATAATCATCTTTCAAAGGATTATTAAAATGCTCAACGTGTTTTATACTGACAGAATTATGTTTGTAAACCCAGATACTGGGAATTCAAGAGTACAGGTATGAGCAAGTATATGTCACATGTTAGTTGCATGCAGAGCCAAATCAGCAATTTCATAATGCCATGGTGTTACTAATCGGTATGGAATTAATGTATGCAAGCTGGTCAATAAAATTCAGAGTACTTACTGTTATTTCCTATGTCTCTCAGCCAGGTATTGACTGGTGATGCTTGTGTTCCTGTTTTTTAATATGTGAATTCTAATAACATATGCCAGGGTTCCTTATTTCTAAATAGGAAGGTTCCTGATATAGCAATCTAATAAGCTGTACAGACACTAAATAAAAAAGAAGCAAAGGTAACAACTAGTGCATCGCTCTGGGAACCTACCAATGCTTCTTGCACATTGCCACCTATTGTACTATGTTTTTTCTCTGACTCTATACTTTGCATTCCCTACTTTGCATTGCACAACTTTTAACCTTTTGGTCTGCTTCCTCATTTAAAAGCTAAGTTTCAATTAAGTATATGTACTTTTTTAATGCCCACACATATGGAATAAGAACAATGCTGACAACTCCCCTGTGTACAAAATCTATTCATACTGAAAAAACCTTTTTTTCAAGTACTTTTGAAAATAAGTTCCTTTTAACTGTTTCTTGCACTATTTGTAACATAGAAACTGCCCCCTAAATCAAAAATTCACTTGCTGATCCTGTCCATTCCAATACTGCTGTTTTGATGTAAAAAACCACAGCTAACAGAGGTACAAGAGCAAATCTGAATACTTGACCAAATTACCATCTTTTCCAAATTTTATAACTTGCCAATACTTAGCCTTTCATAGTGTATAAGTGGAAACTTTCATAGTTTCCCATAGGCATGGCTGAAGTTTACATTCTATCTCTCTTTACTACAACAGACATATATCATTCACAGGAAAACAAATTATGTCCAATACAGTAACCTAGCCTACTATACATGACTAGGGCGATTGTTGTCTGAGAAGCACAACTTTCTTCTGAAACTTACCTGAAGATATAGATTTTTAATTGTGTTATTAATATAAATACATATATCCACAGACAACATTAGGTCTGTCAGGGAAATGTATCTCTTTACAATTTAAAAACTGTTATAATGGCTAAGAACTTATCAAGTTTTGTCTAACCACAAAACTTTCTTTTAGTCCTAGATATAAAAAATATTGCATCCAATGGGCTTCCACAGTTTATGATCTGAAGGAAAATGAAGACTTTTCTAATCATGGTGTAGAGAGTATGGATATGTCAAATAACAAAATTTTGAAAACTCAAATACCAGTATAAAATACACATGTACCAGAAACAAACAGAAAAAAAAGTTGTTTAGTGCAGTCACGCCAATAATTTTCATGCTAAAGCAGATCAAAACCTTCTTAACCATTCAGACATAGCAAAATATTCGATACAAAAGTTGTGTGCTAAGATATAATTAAACCATTTGCACTGTATAACTGCCTTGATAGGATGTTCCATTTCAAATGTCAAAGCAAAAAAATGTTACTCATAATCACAAATTTAAGTATACACAGGGGTTCATTAGTTATATATTTGTGTATGTGTGATCAAATATTTTTGATAAGAAGTGGTATTTATTTCAACATTTTGTAGAATAGACATAGTATTGGAGAAGGAAACAGAAAGAAGTGTGAAAATATAAAAATAGTGCTCAATTTCAAATTCTCAACTAGGTTAAAGATGCATTCATATGTATACACTTACATATGAATATATACTAACACATACAAACACAAACATATACACATTCACATCCATACAAAGGAATTAATTTGGATTGGAAAAGATTTAGCGATTATTGCAATTGCACATCTCATAACATGAAAAGATATAAGGACATCTCTCTGAGTTGCAGGAGTTTTTTAGTTTCCTTGTTATTTAAGGCTGTTCCTATAGTTTTCCATGAGGGGTCCCACAGACTATTTTCAAATCAAGGTTATACCTCCCAACATGAAAGCAAGCTAGGCTCTATACTGGGAGAAGAAGGGCAGAATGAGAGAGAAGCCATGGAGCCACCGGAAATAGACTCTGAGAGCTTTAGCCAAGTAAGCCACAGACGCATGGTGATATACAGATGAATAGAAATGGATTAAATTAATATAAGATTTAGCCAAGAAGACTAGAGCTAATGGAACAAGCAATGATTTAATTAATGCAGTTTCTGTGTGATTAATTTGAATTTAAGGTACCCAGTTGGCTAGGAAGAAACAAACAGCTTTCTTGCAACAGATGGCGCTACAACGTGCTCGACTATATCCACTTAAAACCTGAGAAAGCTTGAAAAAGAATTATAGACATTAAAAAAAAAACACAAAGTTTAGCCACATTTTTGTTCTGAATGGGCTTTGCTAGGGGCAGCCTGCTCCAGCTCCTTTAAGACTGGTCTTGCTGATTCAGCAATAGCAGCCACTGAGTTTTAGAGTACATAGCTCAGCACTCCCTGCCAGTGCAGGCAGTGTGATCAGGATTGCTAGGGGTTCACAGGCAGAAAAGCATGGCAGATTCTTGCCTCCATACACAGAGATATTTTCAGGCTGTGTAGTGCTCGAATGTGCTCTGCACATCAGAACTCAGAAAAAAAAAAGGTTTTATGTGCTACCTGCTCATTTTCAGAGTAAAAGTGTGGAGCAAGGCTCCTACCCAGCAGCCACAGAGCTGGTAGTAATGGTACTTCCATTATTTTGAAAGTGGAGAGAGGTGGAGACAGGATCCAGAGCCGCTGCAACCAAGCCACTTACTACCATTTGAAAAAATCTTCAAGACAGTAAAGAATTATAGATAATGAGCCATGCAGTGGTGGTACATGCCTTTAATATCAGAAGGTAGAGGCATGCAGATCTCTGTGAGTTTGAGGCCATCCTGGTGAACAATAGCTAGTTCCATGATAGGCTCCAAAGCTGTTACAGAGAAACTCTGTATCGAAAAACAAAATCAAAAGCAAAAAAAAAAAAAGTTACAGATAACACAATAAGAACAGATTCAGACATTAAAAAAAAAACTCTAAATGGGGCACAATGTTGGGTAAATGTGCATAGGCTTGGGAGAGAGAAGAAAAAGAGTATAGAGAGTTAAAGAAGTAAATTGTTCAAAAAAACAAAGTCTTTAAAGTGACAGAGTACAGACAGATTAAAAGAAGTAAAGAGAGGTAAGACATGTAAAGATGGACTATACACAGAGAGTCTGGATTATGTATATTATTGGGTTTTCTTTCATTTTGTTGATTGTGAGGTACAGAGAGCCATCTTATTGTATGGGCTGCTAAGCTAAACCAGCATGTGTATTATAAAGATATCTTGACTTTAGGGTTTGGGTCTAAGGCTGTGTTTCTTTAGAAAAGAGGATCTTCTTTTTTGTTTCCAGGCTAATACAGGTTGATAGACCATGGCTCCCTGAGAGGTCACCTTGAATATTCCTCAAAATTTTTCTTTGCCCAATAAACAGGAGGAAGAAGTTTGGACAGGCCGAGCGGTGGTGGCGCATGCCTTTAATCCCAGCACTCGGGAGGCAGAGGCAGGAGGATCTCTGTGAGTTCGAGGCCAGCCTGGTCTTCAAGAGCTAGTTCCAGGACAGAAACCAAAAAGCTACCGTGAAACCCTATCTCGAAAATCAAAAAAAAAAAAAAAAAAAAAAAGAAGTTTGGACAGAAATAGGCCCATATTATCAAAAATTTTTTAAAATGTTTCTTTATATTTAACAGGGGATATGATATAGATATGAATAATTTGCTTTGGTATGGGTTTTGGTTATTGATACAAATTTAAGGTCAATTTTGCTATAATGTGTATATGTATTTTTGATCTTGATTAAGGTATTGTGTTTGTCTAGTTCATTTAAAAATGTAATGTATAAATAAGAAATATAGGTTAATACATAATCTTCTATAACAGTCAAACTTGTAGTCATGTTTGTTAGATTTTCTATATTTATAGAGATATATTTCAGTTATAAAAGTGTTCTTCAAAACTTTCAAAGACTACATAATATGGCTTTTTTTTAGAATTTAATACTTATAATGACAATGCAATACATCTTCTCATGGCAGCACCAACCTACTTCAAGGGGTAGAATAACATGAAAGAGGCTCCTTATGTTAGTTAGAAACTGCTCATGCCTGGACTGTTTGATGAATTGAACATACAGGACCCACAGAGAAATGGATACTGAAGTTGCCTAAAGGTGAGATGTCCTTCTGGGATTCTACATCATAAAAGAATCTACTAGACAATCTACAGGATAAAAAAGAAAGTGACTGGAAAAATGCCAATTTAGGTGGAACTGTCTTTGAAACTTCCTGCTTTTGTGAAAAGTCGGCTGGACACTATTTACCTGTGGACTGAAGATTGGGTGCCCCAGGGTACAGAAAAACTTTGTGTGACTGACCAGACAGTGAGATGTCTCTGTCAATTCTAGAGTTTTAGAAGTTGCTTATAATGCACTTCCTGTTTACTTAGGTAATATTATATCCTTCTGGAGTCTTTCTTGGAATTGAGAATTTATAGTTATAGTTTTCCTTAGTTATAATAAAAATAAAGTATATTAAATATTGTAACTGTAATTCTTGCTTGTTTACTCTTTTGCTATATGTAATTGTACTATGGTAAAGTTAAAGCCTTCTTTTTTGTTTAAATAGAAAAGGGGAAATGGTGTGGGAGGGCCCTCAGTCTGTGTGCTGCTTTTATTGGTTAATGAGTAAACTGTTTTGAGCCTATGGCAGGGAAGAACAAAACTAGGCAAGGAAAGCTAGGCTGTGTGCTGGAAGAAAGAGGACAGAGAGAAGCCATGGAGCTGCCAGAAACAGATGCTGCAATCTTTAGCTGATAAGCCACGGGCACATGGTGATATACAGATTAATAGAAATGGGTTAAGTTAATATAATAGTTAGCCAATAATAAGCTAGAGCTAATGGGTCAAGCAGTGATTTAAGTTATACAGTGTCTGTGTGATTATTTCAGGTCTAAGCTATCCAGGCGGCTGGGAAACAACAAGTGACTTCCTCACAACACTCATGTAATCTCCCCCCAAAACATTTTTTTCTATTTCTTTTCAAAACTAATGTCATTTTAACTATTAAATGCACTACTAAGGCCTTACAGACTGCCCCCTAATCCATTAATATAACTATTATTTCTACGCATAACACTCCTGCTCCATTAATATTCAAATTGCAGTTAACAGTATATTAAACCATCTGAGTCAACTGACTATCTTACCAAGTTCTCCAAATGTTATTATTTACCAGCATTTAGAACTCTTAGGATATTAGTACCTTGAAGCTTTCACACTGAATTGATTGTGTAAGGCAAACATATATAATTCATAGGAGGAGAAATTATGACCAATATAATAACCTAGCCTACTATACGTGGATAGCAAGATGATACCTTAGAATCAGAACGTTCATCTGCAAATTATCTGAAGCTATATACTTTCTAACTGTATTATAAATATTCATACTTATACACAAAGGCCAAATTAACTATACGTGTCTGAAATAAAACATCATTTTACAGTTTTACTGAATAATTGCACAACTGCTCAAACAGCTGAGAACTTGCAAAGTTTTGAGTAGCCACGCCTGATCAATACAAAAAAAAATCTCCATTTTTCTTAATATGAGGATATATTATGTACAATAGAGAGAAACTTTTTGGCTACCAAAAATATGAAATCTAGTATAAGGAAAGTAAATTCTAAGAAGGATACAAAATGTATAAGAACAGGATTTTAAAAGGGTAAAATACAAAAAACAAACAAACAATGAGACAAACAAAACAAAGTATTAAAAAAGTGTTTAGGACAATGTCACCACAAAGTGTCACAGACACAGACAGAAGTCTCTCTTAATTTCCCAACTTAGGAAAAATATAGAGAAATATGGATAGTAAATGGAAGAACAGGACAATAATTTTGATAGGTCATAAAATTCCAAAAGGTCAATGCTAAAAAGTTATTTATAATCACAACATTATGACCACATTCTGTGCTCATTATGTATGCATTTTTATATGAAAGATAAATTATGTTAAGAAAAATTTATATTTATTTGGACTTCATAGAGCATACATGGTATTGCAGGGGGAGCAGAAAAAGTGTGAAATAGTATAAGTAGAATGCTCAAATATGAAGTTCTCTCCTATATCAAAGATGCATATACAATAATATATGTAAATATATGCACACATATATGCAAACACATCCACGAATATGCATGAACAAGTGTATATACACAAATGTGAACTCATTTGTATCGATGCATGAATGCATGTTCATAAATATGCGAACAATTTCATATACATGCTGCATATGCATAAACATGCATGTACATGTACACATATATAAATACACATATGAAAGGAATTTAAAAGTATTTGGATGTAATGTGACAAATACACATATTATTTTATGAAAGAATATAAGAGTCATTTCCCTAAATTGCTAGTTATGAGTTATTAGGTTTATATGTTGGCCAAGTGTGTTCTCATTGTCCCCCAAAAGAATATCACAAACCATTTCTAAACTATAGTTAAAACACTCAATACAATGAAAAGAACCTATTTCTGAAATGGCTATTTACTTATGTCTACAAAGATTAGAAAAACATCTGTTGCCTAGTTACAAGCTTCAATGAGACTGACTACATGTGAAAGGGCTGACAGTTAATCTGCCTTTTACTATAGGGGAACAAAACTCCCCCATCTCATGAGCTACAAGCCCTAAAACAGTAAACAGAGTTCTTCAGACATGTGACAGTGATGCCAGAGGTGTTAAACATCATGAATGTAATGGACTACGTTTTAAGATTAAAATTAACTCCATGAGGTGTGAGAAATACCATACATGCTAAAATGTCCAGGAAGGTGAGACCAAAATTTTCACAGATATATGCAAAGACTATTTTCCTAATTTTGCTAAAGGAAAAAGGTGATAAACTGAGTCTATCACTTATTGATATGCCCAGAGATTGTGCATCACATGCCCCTAATCAGAGAGGTTTCTTCATGCACTAAACAGGGAATAACACAAGGGTGTGCGACTGGGATGTATCTCTAATGCCAGAGGAATATTACCATACTATGTTGAGATGTTACTTGTCTTCAAAAATACCCTCTCCAAAGCCTCAATTATTTATATTGAAAAGTAGGCAGAAAGATTCTAACAGATTCAGAGGTGGTAGATGGATCCATAGTATCAATGTCTTCTAGCCTCAACATTAGAATCAGACATAGGAACTCAGAGTCTGAGAAAGCAGACACAAGATCAGCACAGGATCAAAATGTATAAGAATTAACTATGCCGTAGCAATTCCCATGTTGGGTCTCTGGAAAAACAATGGAAACTCTTCTCTGGTGTCATGAGATACTAATATCTGAAATGGATTATCTTCCTTGCAGATGATACAGAACTTCAAAATTGAGACTGGTGTGTCACATCTTAAAAGAGCAGCAGTAGCTGTAGAAGCAGGATCCTACTTCTGCCACATGCGACACGAACATGTGCTCAGATCTGTAATGCTGGGAATCAAACAATTCCTAATTTCACTAATTTTTATGTGTTCTGACTCCTATATATGTCATAAGCTGATTGCCTTGTCTCTACCAATGTACAGGTGGATTTTGGTCATACCCAGGTTCAGATGAGACCTGGAATATCACTAAAGCCTGACTAATAAGAACCCACACTGCTGAGACTTTAATTAGCACTCCTGGGCTCTGATTGAATGAGTGTGTGCATTCAAATTGAGCAGAAATTAACAACCAATCATAGAGTGATCTCAATTCCACCTATGAAGGCAAACCCTGCTGTACACTTGGAGATCTCCATCAATGCTGTTGACTCATTGTTGTCTCTTGTTGGAGCTGGGTCTTGTATCTTATCTGTTGCTTTCACTGGTTAATTAATAAAAAAAACTGCTTGGCCCTCTGATAGGGTAGAATTTAGATAGGCGGAGCAGACAGAACACAATGCTGGGAGAAAGAAGCCAAGTTGGGCAGTCACCATGATTCTCCCACCCAACACAGCCGCTGATTCTATCTTTTGCATTCTCGGCTTTGCATGGTCTTAGATGGTCTTTCAACTTCTAATGCCTGCACCTAGATTAAAAACTTAGTTTAAATTAAGTATAACTGAAGTACTTTTGTAATCTCCTCACATGTGGCATAAGAGCAAATGCAGATTCTCCTGGTAATTATATCTCTTCATCCCCCCCCCCAAAAAAATCTAATTTTTTCTTATTTTTATAAATAATGTTCAATGAATTATTTCTTGCACTGTTACTATCTTAGAGACCATCCCGTAAGCCACTAACATACCTACTGATTTTATTCATATCACTACTGCTGTTTTAATCTCAAAACTGCAGCTAATGGAACTACAAATGCAAATCTGTAAATTTCATTAATTTACCATTTTTTTCAAATATTATAACTTACCATCACTTGGCCCTTCATAGTGTATTAGTAACTAGTTTCCCAAAGGCATGTTTGAACTTTTCATTATATCTTTCTGGACTAAGGCAGACATATCATATTCACGGAGAAACAAATTGTACCCAATACAGTAACCTATGCTACTACACATGGTTAGGGAGATCATGGGCCCATAAACAGAACTTTCATCTGCAAATTATCTGAAACCATATCATTTCTAATTATGTTATAAATACGTAAACATATACTCCCAAACACCGTTAGGTCAAACTGTCAGAAAAAGCATCATTTACACAATACCAACCACACCTGATCTACACAAAACTCTCCATTATCCCTAGATCCAGAAGGTATTGCTTGCAATGGTTAGACACAGTTTATGAGTTTAAATAAATGGGTGCCTATTTTGACTAAAATGTCTTGTAATAGAGATAGGGAACTTTTAAAAAAGCATTTTCAAAATTGTCATACCAAATCAAAACACAAACTTAAGTAATTGATGTGGGAGAGTCTTCTGTTTTGTGTTGATTTCATTGGTTAATAAAGAAACTGCCTTGGCCCTTTAATAGGACAGAAAATTAGGTAGTCGTAGTAGGCAGAACAGAATGCTGGGAGAAATAAGCCGAGTCAGGGAGTCGCCATAGCTTTCCTCTCTGAGATGGATGCAGGTTAAAATCTTCCCGGTAAGCTACCACCTTATCGTGCTATGCATATTAATAGAAATGGGTTAATCAAGATGTGAGAGTTATCCAGTGAGAGGCTGAAGCTAATGGGCCAAGCAGTGTTTAAAAGAATCCAGTTTCCATGTAATTATTTCGGGTAAAGCTAGCTGGGTGGCGGGACGCAGCCCTGCCACTCCACACAACAAGCAATGCAAACAAAAGAAAGCTTTAGCAAAACAGCTCCATAAATAGTCCTCAGAAAACACCCTCAATTACTCATACTTAACAGCAAAACTACAGACATATGATTGGTGCTATGACAGAATGAACCCGTGTCTGTTGTACAATCATATAGAGAGGACTTTCCATTCCAAATGTCAAAGTTAAAAAATGTTACTCTTAATCACTGTCTTAAGAATGTAGAATAGGATAGGTAGGTAAGCATTTACATATGTGGGATAAAATAATTTTAATACAAAGTCATATTTATTTTGACATTTATTAGAGCATATATAGTACCGGAGGAAGAAGCAGAAAGAAGTGTGAAAAAACATAAATATAGGGCACCTTATAAAATTCTTACCTAGGTCAAAGATACACACACATGGATACACATATATACAAACACATGTGCAAAAATATAAAGACACATCTGCATCCTTATACACATACACACATATATACAAAAATACTTATATAAAATGAATTGAAATGGATTAAAAATGTAACTAGTTATTTAATGTTACAGCTGCACATCTTATATAATTAAACAATATAAGAAACATGTCTGTTAGCAGAGTTATTTGGTTTGCTTGTAGGTTAGGTGCATTATTACAATCCACCATTAGAGGTCTCACAGATCCTATCCAAATGTTGGTGATAAAAATGGTTACACATAACCACCTATTTCTGAAGTCAATATGTAATTTTATATCATAATAACACAAATCCATCTGGTTGGTAAGCAGTTAGAACCTTTGCTGAAACTGCCTACCTGTGGAAGGCAGATAACCTACACTCCTCACTCTCCTCAGATGCTAGCCTTAAAACAGAAAATAGTGAGCAAACTTGAGACATATTTTGTCATTTTGGTCTAAATTTCTTTGCCATAATCAAGCACTCGAGGATTAGAATTAACTCTGTGTGATGGAAGAAATATCGCACATTACTAAATTGTCCAACCACCTGACACTAGAATGATCTCAGAGCTAGGAAAAACATTTCGCTGATTCTTCCAGAGGAATATAGAGATAATCAGAATGCTAATGTCATATTGATATACCCATAAATCTGTGCATCAATTTTCCCTCATCAGAGATGCTTCTTCATGAACTCAGTAAGAAATAAAAGAATAATATTGAGGGGATTCTTTCAAAAATGCCTCACAGAATGTTGAAAGTTTGCATACCAAAATAAAAATAAACATAAACCCAAAATAAACAGACAGGAAGTTTAGTGTAGTCACACCATAAATTGTCATGCTAACACATATAGAAAACTCTCTCAACTACTAACACTTTGCAGAAAATCTTCATACAAAAGTTGCATGCAAAGATAGAATTGGACCATTTGCACTGTACAATCACCTTGAAAAGATTTTCTGTTCCAAATCTGAATGGTAAAATTTGTTACTTGTAATCTCCAATTTAAGTATACAGAGTTAGTAAATTATGCATTTGTGTATGTATGATCAGATAATTTTAATAAGGTACTTATTGTGATTTTTGTAGACCATATTTGTATTGCAAGGAGAAGCAGAAAGAAATGTAAAAATATAAACATATTGCTCAATAAGAAATTCTCAATTAGGCTAAAGCTATATTCACATGTGTACACATGTATTTGTATATACAAACATGTATGCAAACACAAACATAAACATATACATATACACACCCATGCAAAATAATAAATTGGAATAAAAATGTTTTTGAGAATAATACAACAACCGCACATCTTATAGTTTGATGGGATAGAAGAGATATCAATTTCAGTTGCAAGAGTTATTTTGTTTGCTTGTTGACTAATGGTGTTCCTACAATTTCCCATGAGGGGGTCTCACAGACTATTTTCAAATCAAAGTTATACCTTCCAACATGATAGCAAACACCTATATCTGAAGGTTATAGTTACTTATATCATCAAAGTGTATATAATATATATATATATATATATGTATACATACACACACACACACACATATATATGGTACCTTGTTAGAAGCTGCATTGAAACTGATCACATGTTAAGGGCCTGAAAGTTTATCTTCCTGTTACCTATGACTCATGGCTTCAAGTTGCATGGTAATGGAAGTTAGCCTTATTGTTAATATGTATATTCTAATTAAGTATCCCAGTGTTTCACATAACCCAGCAATAAGTATGTTGAGATATCCATCTACATGGCTGTGTAGATAATAAAGAGAAAACAAAAGTAACTTGAGGGATATTACTCAGAGACCACACAGATGTTTCTTTTATTTGACCATCTTTTCTACAATGTTTCTGTCTTTGATACTGTTCCTTACATTGGCCCACTGTCAACATTTGCTGTCTGCCTCCTGGATAAAATCTTATGAGCAATGGAGAGTCTCTACTGTTCTTTTGTAATTCCCACATAAATGGAACAAAAGCAATACTGATGACTGTCCCTCATTTAAAGTCCCTTAATCCTGAAAAGTTATGTTTTTTCCTCATTCTTTTCAAAAATAATATTCTTTAAACAATTTTATGCTCTGTAAAGTTCTTATCAACTGCCCCCTAAGATATTAATATAACTATAATTTCTACTCATAACACTCTTGCTCTGTTAACGTCCACACTGCAATTAACAGTAGTGTAAAATATCTCAGTAAACTTGATTATTTTAACAAGTTCTCCAATTTTTATTATTTATGAACACCTATAACTCATAGTATATTAGTGGATTAGTTTGCAAAGATATGTATGAAGCTTTCATTCTATCTTTATAAGGCAGACATATATCTTTAACAAGAAGACGAATTATGACCAATGCAATAATTTAGCCTACTGCATATGGCCAGCGGGATCATAGCACAGAAGCAGGACTTTCACCTGCAAATTCTCTGAAGCCATATATTTTCTAACTACTTTATAAATATTCATCTATATAACCACAGCCAACATTAACTATAACTGTCTGAAATAAAGCATCCTTTTAGAGCATTACTGAATAAACCCACAACTGATCAAAAAGCTAGCAACTTAAAAAGTTTTGTGCAGACACACCTGATCAATATACATAACTCTCCATTTATAAACTGAGAATATATTAGACTCAGTTCATCTTCTAAAGGAATATGATATCTGGTGTAAGGAAAATGACTTGTAAGAAGGATACAAACTTTAAAAGAACAGGATTTTGAAAACTTGAAATCCAAAACAAATCAACCTGTTAAAAAAAGTGTTTAGCACAATGTCACAACAAATTGTCATGGAAGCACAGACAGAAATCTCTCTCAGCGTAGCAGTAATGTAGAGAAATATCGATACTAATAGAAAGAAGCCATTTCTACAGGACAGTAATTTTGATAAGTCTTAAAATTCCAAAAGATCCATTTAAAAAAGTTATTGATAATCACCACATTTTGTGCTGATTATGTATGCATTTACACATGTAGGAGAAATTATGTTAAGTAGAAGTTGTATTCATTTGAACATGGTAGAGAATCCATGGTACTGGTGGAGGAAGCAGAAGGAAGTGTGAACTAGTATAAATAGAATGCTCAAATATCGAGTTCTTTACTATATTAAAGATGCACATACAATCATATATATGTAAATATGCATAACAGATGAAAACACATTTGTATACATGCATTAATGCATGTATTTATACATATGCATGTACATGCATGAATACAAGTAAAATACATATACATGCATGGATCATGTATATATACAAATGTAAACACATTTATATCCATCTATGAATACATGTATATATACATAAACATATACATATATACATCCCCATATGAAAGAAATTTTAAAATATTGGGAGATATATTGTGACAAATACACATCTAATTCCATGAAAGGAGACCTGAGACATCTCCCTCAAATGCTAGTTATGAGTTATTTGGTTTACTTGTTGGCCAAGGGTGTTCCCATTATCCCCCAAAAGAGTCTCACAAACCATTTCTAAACTATGGTTAAAACTCTAAATATAATGGTAAGAACCTATTTCTGAAATTGCTATTTACTTATATCAATATAAAATAGAAAAACATCTTGGGCCTAGTTACAAGCTTCAGTGAAACTGGCTACATGTGAAACTTCTGAAGATTAATCTGCCTGTTACTAGAGGAGGACAGAAACTCCTCACTCTCATGAGCTAAACACTGTGAACCATAAAACAGTGAGCATTCTTCAGACATAGCGATGCCAGTAGGGTTAAATATCATGGAAGTAATGGACTTATTTTGAGGATTAAGATTAACTCCATGAGAGGTAAGACATAACCTACATGCTAAAATCTCCTAGGGCCTGAGACTAAAACGTTTACAGACATAGGCAAGGAATATTTCCCTTATTCTGCTAAAGGAATATAAAGAATGAATGAGTCTTATTACATAATCATATGAACATATGATATCAAAGTCCTTCTGTATAAGTGCTGCTTTATTGGTTAGTGAATAAAGAAACTATCTTGGGCCTGCACAGATAGGCACGAAAAACTAAACTGAATGCTCAGAAAAAGAAAGCAGTGTCAGTGAGAAGCCATGTCACCCAGCTAGAGACAGATGCCAGAACTTTACCTGGTAACCAACAGTTACTTGTCAATACACAGATTAATAGAAATGGGTTAAATTTAGATGAAAGAGTTAGCGAAGAAGAAACTAAAGATAATGGGCCAAGCAGTGATTTAATAAAAACATTTTCTCTGTGATTATTTCAGGGCTGAGCTGCTGGGGACAAACTAACAACACAAATCGGTGTTACAACATTGCTACTATTACTATATCCATGAAAATCTAAGAAAACTTGAAAAGAAACTCTAGATTCATAAAACCCCAAAGTTAAGTAAATTTTTTTCAACTGATGGTATGCCATAGTTCCCTTAAGAGTGGTCTTCCTGAATCAACTATAGCAGAAAAATAAACCCACACAGTTTCAAACCAGCAGTCCCAGGTCTGTGCTTCCTGTATGAACTCCTCCTCTTTCTGGAGTCTGAGAATTTAAATGGGTTTTGTGAAATGTGTGCTACAACTTGCTTAATGACAACATAGACACATTGTGGGCCTAAAAATGGGACAATATACATGGCACTCAGAGTCAGTGGACATACATCCGCCATGTTTGACTGAATGGAGCAAGCAGGTGAGGATAAGTTGGCCTTAGCCTCACACCCTTAGCATATAAAGAGAGGTGCTTATGGTCAGAAAATAATTACAGATACACAATAAAGACAACTCAGATGGAAAAGACCTCTAAATACGTCACAGTGTTAGACAAATGTACGTATGCTTGGAGAGAGAAAAAAATTTACAGAGAGTTATAAAAAGAAGTAAATACTTTTAAAAATAAATCAAAGTATTTAATGAGGCAGAGTATAGATATCATAAATTAAAGAAAAATAAACCATGAAAGGATGGAACATACACAGAGTCTGGATTAGGTATATAATTGTGGTTTTTTTTTTAATTTATTGATGGAGAAGAGGCTTAGTACAGAGAAGCATTTCATTGTACAGGATACTAAACTAAACCAACATATGTATCTTAAAGGTGTATTGACTTAAAAATATGGGTCTACCAATACGTTTCTTTGAAAAAGAAGTTTCTCTTTTGTTTCCACAGAAGTGAGAACCTATGAAGTCCTTCTAGAATAATGTGTTTTTATGGACAAAGAGCCCACTAAAGGTTGCAGTGAGCACTCCCAAGTATTACTTTGCCCAGCAAGAAGCAGAAATCAGTTGGGAGAGAACTTTGCCCATATTCCCAAATATTAATTGTAAATGTTTCTTTATATTTAAAGGGAGATATGTTATAGAGATTTGCATTGATATGGATCTTGGTTTATTAATACATATTATAGGTAAATTTTATTATATGCATATTTCTGCTCTTGATTAACATTTTATGTTTATGTAGTTCATTTAAAATGTATAAGATATATAGGTTAATAGATAATCATCTATAATAGTCAAGCTTGTAGTCATGTTAGTTAGGTTTCATAGATATATAAACATATATTTAATTTAGATAGATATTCTTCATATTATTCAAGACCTTCAGACTAAGGCATCTAAAATATTTTAATAACTTAGGACTTTTTATGACATGAGACACATCTGCTCCTGGCAGCACAAATTACTTCAGAGAGGTTGAATGTGCATCAAAGAAGTTCCTTATGGAGTATGCTAGTCATTTGGTCAAGAATCCGCTCTTACCTGGACTGCGTGATGGTATGCTGTATGAACTGGACATGCAGGACCCACAGAAAAATGATGGCTAAACATGACTAAAGGTGAGATGGTCCTTGGGGGCTCCTGCTACATAAAAGAGTCTGCCAGAAATTCTTCAGGACACAGAAAAAAAGCAACGGAGGGACTTTGTCATTACAAGGCAGAACAGATCTTCAAATTTCCTGCTCGTGGAAAAGTCAGCTAGATACTATGGGCCTGTAGGCTGAAGATAGATGCTCCAATGATACAGAAGATCTTTGGGTGACTCCAGCCAGCAAGGTGTGTCTGTCAAATCTAGAGTTTTGGAATTTGCTTACAATGCACTCCTCTTTTCTTAGATAATATTATATGTTTCTGAAGTCCTGAAGAATACACAACCACAATATATAATAAATGATACTTTTGGCACATGTAGCAGGAATGGTTGCTCAGTACTATAATGCTAGCAATCAAACAGTCCCTGACTTCATTAATTTCTATGGGCTCCTCCTCCTGTATATCTTAGGAGCTATCTGCCTTGTCTTGGAAATTTAAGTTGGACTTTGGTTATACATAAGTCCAGTTGAGATCTGAGCTATAGCCAGAGCTTGACTGTTAAGAACTGGCACTGCTGACACTTTTATTTGCACACCTGGGCTCTGCATGAAGGAGTGTGTGCATTCAAATCGAGATCATATTAAGAACTAATAAGGGGAGTGATCTTAATTCCACCAATGGAGGAAAATCCTATTGTCCTCTTGAAGATCTCCATCAGAGTGGCTGGTTCATTCTTGTCCCCACGTGAACTGTCCTGCAGCAGAAGCAGCATAATCGATAGTGGGCAAGAGGGTGGTAAATGTAATTTACACTGGTCTCTGACTCCAATTATCAAAATAAATAAATAAATAACAACATTTGGAAATTATGGGGTGATTTTCTATAAGGCTAAGTGGACAGTACATCTGGCCACTGCTTCAATCTCTGTTTCAGCCTGAAGCTGACTTTAGTGACTCTGGGTTGTGAATTGCTGCTTTCTGCTGAGATTTCCTGATATGTCATATCTGATTCTCCAACTGCAATATTTAAGTTCTTAAATTCCAGTTGCCCTCATATGTATGAGGATATACATACATATATACATACATACATACATACATACATGTGAGTGTGTTGGTGTGCTTGCTATAAATATTTTTAAATGGAAATGTTACTTTAAAGCCCAGTTCTGAACATCGAAATATGCATATGCATCCAATAATGTCAAGATATAAAAAATAATCTGAGGTATTAATTTTAGAGATGATTATTCATAAATATTTTATACTCTTAACATTTGCACATTTTATTTATATGCGGAACAACACATGTTAGTATGTAATTGCCATTAATTTATGTTTCACAGAGCCAATTCAGACTTGTAAAATATTTTGTTTAGTGTTAATATGTGAATATTGAAATTTTGAAAAAATTAACTCTATTCCTTTCACTATAATTCTTCCTGATTCAGTACTACATCCTTAGTACATATCTACTCCCTTTTTGGAACATCTGTGTTCAAGTAAACCACCTGAGTGTGCAGAGTTATATGTCCTATATACAAGTAGATTGCAGCCTCTCGGGACTATGAAAACTGAGAAAGTCTGGCTTTCTCATTTTATCAGCAGATTAAATACCTAAGCCACTCTGATTATATTTTGGCTTTAAAAATTGTACACAGGATTATTAGAATGCTCCATGTGTTTTCTTTTTCTGACAGAATTTTGCATGCAATCTCTGATATTGGTAATTCAAGTATACAAGTGTGCTCAAGTATCTGTGACATGCAGAGGTAAAGCAACAATGTTATAATGACATAGTGTCTCTCACAGGCATGGAATTTACAAGTCAAGTTATGCAAGATCGTTAGTAAAACCCAGAGTTCATACTGTAACTCTCTATGTCTGGGATTGACCTGTGATGCTCATTTTCCTGTTTTTAGTATGGTAAGTCTAATAACAGGTGTCAGTGTTTCTTATTTCTAAACTGGAAGGTTGCTGATATTGCCATCTAAGAGGCTGTGTAGGCACTAAACAATAATGCAAAAATTGCAGAGGAAGCATTACTCAGAGCCCCCATGGATGTTTCTTATACATTACCACCTATTTTACTATTTTTCTATCTCTGATTCTATTATTTGTATTCCTATCTTTGGATTGGACTTCTGTAGGGGAAGCCCAGCCAATCACCTTGCTTGAAGGGCAGGGTTCCCTGAGGTTATATTTTACTTATAAAGATTGTGGGCATTCCCTCCGCATTCTCTTCTGTTTTCCTGTTCTCCACGGGAACCTCGGTTTTGTAAGTCCTTCCCTTATTAAAGCTGAATATTTTATTATAATTTCTGTCTGCTATTCATTTTACGCCATAACAGACTTCTTTCAACTTTTCTTGTCTTTGACCTGTATTAAAAGGTTAGTTTCAATTAAATATATCTGCTGGACTTTTGCAATCCCCATACATAAGAAATAAGAGTAATGGTGCAGATTCCCCTACAGATAAAAATCACTTCATCCTGAAAAAAATATGATTTTATTTTATTTTTTGAAATAATGTCCTTTTTAACTATACATTGTACTATTGCAGCCTCCAAGACTCTACCCCTAAGCAATTAAAATTCCTACTATTCTTATTCATAGGAATATTGCTGTTTTAATGTCAAAACCACAGCTAAACAACTACAAAACAATTCTGTAAACTTAATTAAATTACCATCTTCTCCAAATGTTACAACTTACCCACACTTAGTCGTTCATATTGTATTAGTCACTAGTTTCACAAAGACATGTAGACATGTCTGAAGTTTTCATTCTATCTTTATTTACTATGGCAGGTATACATCATTCATCGGAAAATAAGTCATGCCCAATATAGTAACTTAGCCTACTACACATGGCTAGGAAGATTTTGGACCCAGAAGCAGAATTTTCATCTTCAACTTACCTGAAGTCGTATCATTTCTAATTCTGATATGTGTGTGTGTGTGTGTGTGTGTGTGTATACCCACAGACAACAAAAGGTCTAAATGTCTAAATGGTCAATGCTAAAGAGTTCTATATACTCACCACTTTATGTCCATACTCTGTGTGGCTTATGAATGCATTGTTAAATTTACGATAAAATTATTTCAAGATGAAGTTGTTTTTATTTGGACATGGTAAAGCAATCACGATATTGCAGAAAGACCTGTGTACTAGTGTAAATGCAGTACTCAAATATGAAATGCTCTACTATATAAAAGATATGCAAGCATATATATGTGTGTATATATACATATGCAAAAAATTCATATACATGCATGAATGTATATATAAATACATATGCATATACATATGTACATACACATATAAACGGATTTTTAAAATATTTGAAGATAAATTGTGACAACTACATAACTTATTCCATGAAAGAATATAAATACATCTCCCTCACTTGCTAGTTATGAGTTATTTGGTTAACTTGTTGGCCAACAGTGTTTCCATTGTCCCCCAAAAGAGTCTCAAAAACCATTTCTAAACTACGGTTAAAACTTTAAATACAATAGTAAGAACCTTTTTCTAAAATTTCTATTTACTTGTGTCCAACATAGAATAGAAATACATCTGGTGCCTTGTGACTACCTTCAATAAACCTGACTACGTGGGAAAGGTCTGGCAATTAATCTTCCTGTGAGTAGTGGAGGATCAAAACTCCTCACTCTCGTGAGCTACACATCATAAACAAGAAAACAGTGAACATTCTTCAGACATAGTGTTGCCGAGGGGTTAAACATTGTGGAAGTAATGGACTACTTTGAAGGATTAACTCCATGAGATGTAAGAAATGCCATACACATGAAAGAGTCCAAGAATATAGACTAAAACGTCACAGATATACGCAAATACTGTTTTCCTAAATTTGCTAAAGGAATAAAAAGATAAACTGAGTCCTATTACATATTGATATGCCCACAGGTCTGTGAATCACATACCCCTAATAAGACAGGTTTCTTCACACACTAAACAGAAAATAACACAATGGTGTGCAGTTGGGATCTATCTCTAGTGCCTGAGAAACTTTACAATACTATGGTCTTCAAATCCTGCCCAAATCCTCAAACATTTTTATTGAAAAGTGGGCAGAAGATTCTAACAGATACAGAGGAGATGGATGAATTCACAGTAACAATGTTTTCTAGCCTCCAATCACTATCAGATAGGAATTCAGAGTTTGAGTTAGGAGACACAAGGTCTGCACAGGAGCAAAATGTGCCAGTACTAACATTGCCATAGCAATTCCTATGCTGGATCTCTCTGGGAAACAATGGGGACTCTCTCCCCTACTCTCTGTCAGATAGTAATGTCTGAAATGGATTGTCTTCCTTGTAGGTGATAAGCATTTCAAAACTAAGGCAGGGATGTCACATCTTAAAAGAGAAGCAGTAACTTGATAAGCAGAATCCTATGTCCGGCACATGCAACAGAAATGGGTGCTCAGTACTGTAATTCTGGGAATCAAAAAAATCCCTGGTTTTGTTAATTTCTATGGGCTTTGACTTCTGAACTTGTCAAGAACTGTCTGTCTTGTCTCAGACATTTTAATCGGGCTTGTAACAGGCAGGTCCCACTAAGACCTGGACTATAGCGAGAGCCTGACTCATAAGAACCCATACTGTTAATGCTTTTGTTTGCACTCTTGGCCTCTGATTGATGGAGTGTGTGCATTATAATAAATCACAAATGAATAAACAATAAGGGGAGTGATTTGAGTTCCACCAATGGAGGGAAATCCTGCTGTATCCTTGGAGATCTCCGTCAGAGCTACTGATGCATTCTTCTCTCCCATGTGAATGTGTACTGCAGCAGAAGGAGTGAAATCAAAAGTGGACAAGAGGTTAGTAAATGCAATTTACCCTGGGATCTGACTCCAATTATCAAAAGGTAAATATCAACCTCTGGAAAGTATGGGGTGACCCTCTACAAGGCTACCTGGAGAGTCATCTGGTTATCTACATGACAATCTCTGTTTCTGCTATGAGCTGGCTTTTTCTTGATTCTGGGCTGCCAATCGCTGCACGTGGCTGAGATTTTCTGATACATCATATCAGATTCCACAACTACAATGATTAAGTTCTTTAAATTCCATTTGTCCTCACATGCTCATACATATATACATGTGAGTGTGGGTATATGTGTATGAGTGCCTGGTATGAAATGTTTGTAAGTGAAAATATTATGCTTTAAAAATCCTCAGTTTGCATACTCTGCCAGACAGTTTCATGAAGATTAAGCAATAATCTAAGGCATTCCTTTTAGAATGAATTACTCATAATATCTCAACTATTGCACATTTTTTCATATGATTTCATGTGTGGCTCCACAAATGTCGGCATGAATTTGGCATTAATTTGTTTTTGGCACTGACAATTCATACCTGTAAAATATCTTCTTAAGCATTTTTTGCAGAATACTAAAATTGTGAATAAAATCAAATCTTAAAAGAGAAGCACTATCTTCAGAAGCAGGATCATACTTCTAACACATGTTAAAGGAATTGGTGCTCAGCCCCATAATCCTGGGAATCAAACAATTTCTGCTTTAATGATTTCCACGGACTCTGACACCTGTATGCGTCAGGAGCAGTCTGCCTTGTCTCTGATGATTTTTCAGTCGGGCTGGCGATAGGCAGGTCCAGCTCAGACCTGGACTATCGCCAGAGCCCGACTGAAAAGAGCCCGCACTGCTGCCGCTTTTATTTGCACTCCTGAGCTCTGATTGAACGACTGTCTGCATGGAAACTGAGCACGAATTAAGAACCAATAAGGGGAGTGATCTCAATTCCACCAATAGAGGCAAATCCTGCTGTATCCTTGGAGATCTCCATCTAAGCTGCTCATTCATTCTCCTGTGCTGCAGCAGAAGCAGCGAAATCGAAAGTGGATGAGAGAAAAACGTGTTAATTTATCCTTGGCTCTGACTCCAATTATCAAAAGGAAAATACAAACCTCTGTAAAGCATAGGGTGATGCTCTATAAGTCTACCGGACAGTGCATCTGTCTCTGTAAAGACAGTCTCCATTTCTGCCAGGAGAAATGTCTCTGGGCTGCTTGTGGCTGAGATTTACTGATATATCGTATCAGATTCCACAACTGCAATGATTAAGTTCTTAAATTCCAGTGGTCTTCACATTTATATTACATAAAACATGTGGGCATGTATAAGTGCTTGATATGAAATGCTTGGAAGTGGAAATGTTACTTACAAAATCTGCTCTTGAACATCTAAAATATGCATACTGTTTTCAATAATGCAAAATGATTAAAAATTATCTGAGGCATTAATTTTACAGAGCATTATTCATGATACATTTATATTCTCCATATTTTACATTTGATTATATTATTTAATGTGGTGTTCAGCACATGTCCCTATGCATTTGCCATTAGTTTTTATTTTCAAATGGTCAATTCAAACTCATAAAATATTCTGTTTCATATTAATATGTGAATATTGAAATTTTGAATACATTCAATACATTCCCTTCATCAGAGTTCCTCTCCAATGAGTACTCCATACTTAGTACATATTTATTCTCTTTTTTTGTGACATCTATGTTCAGGTAAACCACCTGTGTGTGTACAGATATAGGGCCCATGACCAGCACATTGCAGCCTCAGGGCTATCATAGCTGAGGAAATCTTGCTTTCCAATTTTATCAGTACATTAAATAGCATTAGACACCCTGATAATACATGACTTTAAGAATCTTTCCCAAGATTATTAGAATGTTACATTGTTGACAGAGGTTTCTGTCCCACCTGGTCCTTTTTATAAAACAAAAATTCTGAATCAAATTTACTTTCTTTAGCTTTTCTCCTGACCATTATCCATAACAACTTGTAACCAACATTCTAAACAAAGACAAACATCTACAGTCCAGGTTTGGGGGAAGGAATGTGGGTGTATTCTTCAAGGTTAATTCCTGCTGTAGACCAAGCTGTCCTTACACTCACAGAGATTTGCCTGCCTCTGCCTCCCAGGTGCTGGGATTAAAGATGTGTGCCACACACACATTGAACTCACCGAGATCTACTCTGCCTCGACTCCCAAGTTTTGGGATTAAAAGGTGTGCCACCACCCAGCTACTATCTTTCTTTCTTTTATTTTTTATGTTAAGGGCTTTATGTTTTTTTTTCTTTCTCTCACAAGCCTACATATAATTTTAAACACACTCTAAAGCATTTAGAGGATTTCTTCATCTGAATCTATCTTTACTGTATATCTCTCTTTTGCTGACCACATGGGTCTTTAATTTGTTAGCGATATTGCTAAGATTGCAGCCGCGGCTTTGGCGGGATGGATCCAGCCTATTCCTTGACTTTCTGAGAGTCTAGACTCATGGTAGAGGTACTGACCAGGGCCATGTTTATTGCACATGAACTCCATGGCATTTCAAGGTTCCCTGAAATGAACAAGAAGCATGCTGTAGGCTATTCATAAGCACTACTGAAGTGTTTGGTGACAGGGCCTCTTTTAGTTTTTGCAGCTAAAGATGAATCAGGAAGCCTCTCTTAAATGAGATACACTTATCTGTAGCAAACATAGTCCATCTGAGAAAATAATATCAAGAAGTCATGCTTAAATTTGTTCATTGTTGTCTAGAGTTATTTTTCAAACTTCCTCAGGTTCTAAGTGGATTTAGCTGTCCACACTGGTGCCATTTTGTTGAAAGAGGTTTCTGTCCCACCCGGTCCTTTATCTATTTAGCCACAAATAAACACACAGAGGCCTACATTAATATAAACTTGTTGCCCTATTAGATCAGGTTTCTTAATAACTCTTATAACTTATGTTATCCCATAATTCTTTGCCACACCAACTCCAGTGTCATCTGTGTGACATGACTTATGTCATTAGGATGGATGGGAGCTATGTGCTCCTCAGGGCTAGGCTTCCTGGAGGTCCCTGGCAGAGTGCTCAACCCTGGCCTCATATCAGGCCAAGATGGCTTCGCACTTGATCAGCTACCCAGGATATGGGTCTGTGTATTCTCTTTTATGACTACTTTTTTTTTCTTTTAGTAATCAAGGAATATATCTTGGAAGATGGCTGGCAGACAGGAAGGGACTTGATGTCCTGGAGGAAGATGACACACAATAGAAAAATA